>PNEQ01043342.1:0-29419 GCA_003012365.1 Medauroidea extradentata | reverse complement strand
GCCGCGTGGTTGCGATTCGTCAACATTTATCGTACCAAATGGTTTGTTTTAGTTAGACCTTTTAGTTTTAAAGTTCCAGGTGCATTTTATTTTGCCTAGGACTAGGTTTTTATTGTACCAGTTATATGTGGCTTCATGACCTGTGTTTCGTTTCGCTTTAAAATGTTTTTACGACTGATGTTAACCTAATAGAGTGGTATTGTGTTGTGTCCCACATGCTGCCAGTTGTTTGAATAATAATAACTGACTTCGACTGTACATAATATTATGTACTATTTATGAACAGTACTTTAATAAAAATATCAGATTTACTCGTATATAACCTTAAAGTTACAGGTTATGAGTGCACACAATTTAACCATGTCAAGAACCTCACCGCTTGAAATAAATAAAAAATATATAAATGAAATACATTATTACAAAACACTTATCTAACAACATTATAGACTTATTAAATAATTAAAAGGTTCATCACGACTATGCATCACTGTGGATACAAACACAAAATTTCCCTCGACAGAATATGTATGTTTTCTGTTGCGTGGTTGGTAATACACAATCGTTTACGACAACGAGAACGGGCCGTAAATAAGGAAGGCTGGTTAACTTGGCAGTGCCATCTCTTATAAACCCTTACATACTCCTTGGTTGGTCCTATAGTCCGGACCAAGTGTTACCTTATTCATAAACGCCAAGTAACGTCGGACTAAATATAGTCCGCGTCTATGAATAAGACAAAAATTAGTCCGACGATAATCCCGCACTAGTCCGGGTCAAAAACGACTATGAATAAGCCCCTTTGAGACCTTAAGGACCGATCACATGACGTTTCCGACCGTTTTACTCACTATCGGGTGGATCCGAACCAGTTTCCGTAAGCACCTTTCAAAAAATATTCAAACATCTTGTGACTCAGATAACCTACCCCACGAGTGAATTTTAACAAGCAACCACGGGAAAGCAATTTATGGGCTATGTATACTCCATAGTTTGGAAAATTTGACACAACTTATGGGCTATGAATTGTAATATTTTGTGATCTGTGGCACTACACAAGACAAACTATGATGTACAAATACTGAAATAGCCAGTCCAGGTACATTTAAGAACTAAAAATGTCTTGCACTGTGCATGAAATCAAAATATTAAAAAGTATTGTCCAACAGTATATCGTCCATACCATAGAGTGTTGGTATTGTTTTTGGCTATAGTGGGGTTCTGGGGTGGCACTGGCTGTTTGGCGCGGCAGTGTCGTCAAATGTCGTGATGGTTGTGGTGTGTTGTAAACAGAAAGGTTGTAAATTGTAATGTAAAGCAAACAGCAAAATGTCTGCCCCCTATCTTTGGGGATACAAGTGTGCAGCAAA
Source organism: Medauroidea extradentata (assembly GCA_003012365.1). Lineage (NCBI taxonomy): Eukaryota > Metazoa > Arthropoda > Insecta > Phasmatodea > Phasmatidae > Medauroidea > Medauroidea extradentata. The sequence continues at coordinate 28,052 of PNEQ01043342.1, read as the reverse complement.
AGGTTGTAATTCGAGGGGTAAGGAGAATCGGTTGTTTCGCTTTCCTCAAGGAAATGGCCCGAATGGAAAGTACAGGTTAGTATCCGTGTAAAATATTTATATGAAGAAGAAGAAGAAGAAGAAGAAGAAGCATAAACAGCTGAACTAAACTTGTATATTTTACTACGTCCTGAAACACTTTGGAATCTTGAAAAAGTTGTTTGATTTTCGCGGCCTCTGTATGGTGTTAACTTAAATAATATTTTGACTGAGAATACATATTAGATAAAGCTCTAATCTCCGCAGGCCTAAAGTTTGTGTTAACCTAGATTTAAGTACTTTGAAACATCCAGACATGTTTGTTCATTTTACAAAAAAAAAAAAAAAATATATATATATATGTTGACATTTATGAGTTATCTAGCAATATAAAAAAAAATTGTACTGCAAACTAGATCCACCAACTTCATGCATAAATAAATGTCTTTGTATAGATTATATTCCCTAATATACTGAAGATCTCAATATTATGCTGTGGCAGAGTGTGTAGATTGGGAAACCTCATCATAGTAACCTATCAATAAATACTAGGAAGCATGTTTCATCACACACAATACAAGACAGAAAGTGACTTATGACCTACAATTTCTGCACATTAATTTTGTTAACTATAGTTATAAACAAGAGTTCAGTGGCAAAACACCAAAGGTAGTATTAAAAAAAAAAAAAAAAAAAACTACTAAGTAACTTGACCTCATGCTCAGCCTACATAAGTAAATACAAGATAAAACTCAAAAAAGTTTTTTGTAGGAATAATATGCTACATATAGAAGCAACAATTATTCAATATCATGTAAAAAACCATTCATTGGTTAATAACATGACTGATGTTATAAGAAAATTAAAGGAACGGTTTGATGTAAATAAACTAACTCTCAATCTGGACAAAACAACCTATCTTAAGTTTCATACTAGGAATTCTGAGGATTATGATTTAAATATCTATTATGGTGATAAAATGATTAATGAAAGTACTAACACTAAATTTTTGGGCTTGCAATTGGATAACTATTTGAAAGGTGATAAACACATAGAAGCCATCATCCCTAAACTTAATTCTGCCTGCTTTTCCCTACGTACTTAAGCAAATATGACTGCAGCAACACTTATGCAAATTTATTTTGCCCTTTTTCATTCGATTATGACCTATGGTATAATCTTTTGGGCAACATCTTCATTTAGTTTAAACATTTTTAGAATAGAGAAAAGAGCCATCAGAATAATAACAGGTGCAAAAAAACTTGATTCGTTTCGTCCCCTTTTTAAAAAATTGAATATTAACATTTGCCTCTCAGTATATATATTCTTTAATTATATTTGTTGTAAAAAACATAGATAATTTTGATAGAAATTTAGATATTTATAAATATAACACCAGAAATAAAAGTAATCTTCATTTACCTTGGTGCAGGCTTATGATGAGTAAAAATGATGTTTACATATCAGGGATTAAGTTGTTTAATAAGTTACCAAATAATATTAAAGAGTTAAGCTACACAAAACCAAGGTAATTTAAGATTAAATTGAAGCAATTGTTACTGTCGAATTCTTAAATAGTATTTGACTTAATTTGTGAAATTTTATGTATTACTAAATTGTTGATATGGTTATAAATTGTATGTAATAACTAAATTTAATTTATAATAGGTGTATTGTTGTATGATTTTAAGTACAAAGCATGGATAATAGTGATTGTAATCTGTATTATGTTCTATTTTGATTATATGTAACACATTGTATGTATTACCTACATTATGTAGAACCAAATGACGAGCCCCATATTCACTGAACATTGTTGTCATGTCATTTTGATTCCTGAAGTTTATATTTTCTTCATTATTTGTACTATTTCTATTTAAATTAATTCTTTGCCATCAGAATACAAAAATTAGTGCACAATTTCCCAGAAAATAATTATGTACATAAATAAGTACACCAATGCATGAAGAACGTAACAAGCATAGCCAGGGCCGTATTAAGGTAAAAGTTGCCCGTGGGCAAACCTTGGCCAGCGCCCCCCACCCCCCTCCTTCACCGAACTCAGTTATTTCACATTTTACAATTTCGGAAAGTTAACATGAAACACACACAAAGTTAAATTTTTGCACATAAATTGATAAAATAAAAATTAGTTAAAGGATAAATAATTGATTTTACTTACCAAACCAAAGAAGAATTCGGAACTGATACACTTCCTCATAAACCAAACCAATTACATGACCACACTGCAGGTAAACAGCGTTTATAAAAGTAGCTTTTTAAATTTCAGTTTAATAAAATACAGTACACCAATATCGATAATGAAGATTCACTTTCCAGTATCCACTCACTTCACCATCTTCCATTACTTACACGTTCACTTTCCGCGATTTTAGTGCTGCGAAATCGTCAAACTATCAAATGAAGTTGTTCCCAGTAATGCAGCATTTATAGCAAATGAAGCCATTCCTGAAAGCCTCTCTTTATTGGTTGAGTTTTGCAAGTAGTTCTTCACTCTTCTCATTACTGAAAAAGAACGTTCAGAGCTTGCTTTAGTAAATGGGATACACAAAAATATTCGGAGCTAAGTGTCTATATTCGGATAGGTAGCAATTACTTTCAGTCTTATGGTTTTTAATAAATTCTCAGGTGATTCAGCATTTAGTTTTATTTCTTTTAAGAACTCCTTGAAATGGACACATTCTTCAATTAATTCGCTGCCCAGATCATCGGGTTATGCTTCAACAGCTTTCCGAGCACATTCTCTTATATCAAGGAGCGGTGTTTCAAATACTTTACTAAGTAAGCCAAATCTTAAATGTAAATCTGAATATGCAGATATTCTGCATGAAAGTTCCACAACCAACTTGTCAATGGTGAACAAAAATGTGTTTATCTTGTGATCTTTCCTGCAATAAAATATTGTGTCACTATGTCTGTTGATTTCATCACATTACAGAAGGAGAAGACCTCCTCTTGACTTTTTCTATTCATTCTCATACTCTTCATACCCAGATATTTTTTTTCCTTCAGATTCGTAGAAGTCATATCTGTCTCGGAGCACTTCCACATAACTTTTGAGTGAACCATACCTGAGGACTACGTCGTTCAAATTAGTTGTAATATTTTGAAGATATTTGCTCACTTTATCAAACTTCTCAAGAATATATGTCCAAAATTTCGTTAATATCCCTGTATCCAACTTAGCAAATATAGCACACAAACCTTCAGCTTCAGCTCGTGTTTCTGGTTTTGCACAAGGGTTGTCGGCAATTTTGGTGGCAGCTGAATGGAAGATATGGTAGGATGTCCACAACGCTCTGCATGCATCATATCTTGCAGACCACCGTGTTGTTGACAAAGCCTTTGGAAGTTGTTTAGTATCAGCATTACTTGCTTTGATTTCACTTTGTAGAATTTCCCATCTGCTTGTGTACTCACTGAAGAAAACGTACACTTTTTGCACGAACATAAAAAGCAAGTCATTTTTAAGCAGCATGAAGCAGCCGATGTCCCTACTAGATTCAACGAATGTGCTGCACATGGTGCGAAAAGTGCCAGCGGACTGTGCAATTTAATTTTAGCTTGTAGACCACAATAAGCACCCGCCATGTTAGGAGCATTGTCGTAAGACTGTCCCCTGCAGTCTTTAATGTCAATCTTGTAATCTGAAAGTACTTTCAGTACAGTTATTTCTAAACTGTAAGCACTGTGGCCAGTCTGGGATACAAATTTGACAAATCTTTCTACAGGATCGCAATTCTCCGAAACTATTCATACAATGAATGCAAGTTGATTACAGTGTGTAATATCAGCAGAGGAATCTACAGAAATCGAGAAATATATACTGACCTTAAGTTCAGCAGTAATTGCATTTTTTACGTGTTGTAACATTAACTGAATGAATTCATTACAAATGTTTTTAGACATGTAACTAACATGGCCATTACCCGGGTTACCATAACTCTCTGAATGACTCCTTAAAAACGGATTATACTCTGAAAACATCTCCAGCAGTCCCAAGAAGTTCCCATTGTCATTTGAGCCAACAGTTTCACTGGACCCTCAAAATGCTAAACCCCTCTTCCCGAGAAATTTTATAACACTTATGACTCTACACAAGATATTTTTCCAGTACAAAACACCTTTCAAGTATTGCTCATGAAGCTTACTGTCTACTTTACCAAATACTTTTTCCCTAGCGACATACATTTTCACATTATTCCTGTGGTAATGGCTTCGCTCATGTTCACTGAAACGATTTTCATGTTTCCAATCGTTGAATCCTGTACAAAACATGCTCAGTGTTTTGCCTTCAGCCCCAGAAAATTTTTTATAAGGAATACAGAAAAATTTACCTGCACTTTCAGAATATCGAAGCCATTCCCTTTCCATGGTTTCTCCATTTTTTAATTTTGTGATAAATATTGTCTTTGTAGCTGATCTTGACACTGTTCCATACATACGCTTACAGTTCTTAAAATTCAGTTCGTTTAGATTTTCTTGAGTGGGAATGTTCATTATAGTAAGATCTTCATTCTCTTCATTTAAGGAAGGCCACTTAGCTGGGTCTGAAAAGTCAATTCCAGTAACACTAGCACCAGAAAAATATGTACACTGTGACTGTTGATTGCGATGAGTTATCCTCTTTCAACAAGTCGCTATTATTTTCTATCTCAAAAACTGAGGAACTACAGCAAGCTCTCTCAGTTTCGGTAATACTGACTTCACTTTCATTTGCGGCACAATCCTAGGCGGAATGTTCAAGGTTAGTCCGTGGTTTAAAAAATTCGTCCAATGTCGACACCTGATTTAAAACCAAGGAAAACTCTTTTTCTTTCTGTTTGTTTACTTTCCGATGCTGTGCGCCGCTCAATTTGCTATTACTAATTCTGAGCCCAGTAAAATACTAAAAACAACTATTAATTTATAGCCCTAGTATACACTACAAACTTACGAACAAAAACATTTTCCATATGCCACACATTTATCAGTCTGTATCGCCCGGCAACTACAGCAAAACTGGATCATCACTGCCAATAGATTACAGACTTACAGAGCAGTACACAGTGTTTTTAATTTCTCGGTTTGGAATCATGTGTACCACACTCTGGGCACGAGAGACGAAAGGGTTCAAGTTACCCGAGAGGGTAAACACAACAATATAACCAAACTAGATAATACAGGGTTGAAACGATGTATTATCAATTTTCACTCATTACATACAATGACATCGGGAAGGGTGTACATTAGTTAACATAAGGTTACACATTTAATTGCCCACAACATGGCCTGAAGGGCCCATACAAATCAATAGCGCAATTAGATTCGGGCCCCCTCGACACGCTGCCGGTACGTCATAATAGATTAATCAAACCTAAAGAAACTAGTAAATAACGTAGGGTAAATACGCGGCTTACCGAGCCGGCAACAAGATGACGACCCGTGCACCCGAACCAAAACTGTACACTTACCGACGGAGTGCCGAGAGGGACACGACCTTTCACCGACGGAGGCGGAGACCAGAGTGCCTCTCCGCAGCGGGTCACCAGCTGACGCTGGCCAAGGAAAGGAGGGGAGGGCCAGGAGAGGGAGGGCGGCCCGAACAGTTCCGATGCGGCCCGAGCTTGGCCGAAGGTATCAGTTCCTCACCTCAGCGTCCAGCGCGCGTACACACACGTCTGCTGCCGTAACAGTAGTTTATTGCTTCTGTTAATCCAGGTCAAAGCACCAAGTCATGTTCGGTGGGGAGAAACCCCAGCACACATGCATGCAACTTTCACCAGCGCAAAGTATTACTTTCAAATGCCTTTGTTTTGTTCTTCCTGCCCGACTCTGCACTCAGCAAGGAGTCAGGTTACAGCTGATAATCTCAGAGTGGCTAGTGGCAGATACATAGATACTTTTGTCAAGAACACGGGATGGAAACATAATGCTTCTCTCCCGTCTCCAGCTTTCCTTGACTACTGATTGACACGTCTTGAATAAAATTTGCAGTTTTCTTTACGAGTTCTATGTTTTAAAAATTTTATAAGGTAAGTCTTTAAAAAGTGCATGAATTTAACATGCACCCAAAGCGCCCCCTTACACCGAGCGCCCCCTTACACCGAGCGCCCCTGGGCATTTTCCTTGTTTGCCCATTATGTTAAGCCGGCCCTGAGCATAGCACACATGCATATCCTTTCTTATCTTTTCAAATAGTGTGTACAAAAGGCTTAAGACCTAAAATGCTTAAAGTTAAGAGTAGTGTCCCACAAGGATCAATTCTGGGACCCTTTTGGTTGTAATGATAATGATCAACCCATGTCAGTAGATGCTTTCTATAATGTATACTGACAATACCATTTTTATCAATTCAAGTCATGTCTTACAATCCCTTAAAAAAAAAAAAACTTTATTCGAAGTTAAGTGGTTTAAAGACAATGGTTTCCTTCTCAATGAAAATAAAACTTGAAATGTGCTATGTAGTTTACTAACTTCAAAATGTTCCATTTTTTGTTAGGTTAGTAAGATAGTTTAAGTTCTTAAATTAGTTTAAGTTAGTGTTTTAAGTTATTTTACTGTTAAGTTTTCCATTTTGCATTAGGTTAGGTGATGTTATGTTAGAGTACCTTAAGTAAGGTAATCTAAGATTACGTAACATAACAAAAAATAGAAAATTTAATTGTACAATAACTGAATCAAATCAAAGCCAACGTAACCTAACCTAATTGTAGTGTTGGGGAATGTGTGCTGCTGAGGTTGGTAGTAGTAAACATTCAGTGGCGCCGTGGTGTGCCTTGGCTGTTGTGTGTTCTGGCTTATGAAAGGTCAGGAATAAAGTGGTGTCAAATGGACTTCGAATCTGTGTGTGGCCATTCATAACACTAATACACAACAGAAAATTTCAAAGTTAGAAAACTAAAATTTTCTTTACGTATGACTACTAAGGTCTATAGAAACAATTTTCATCATTAAGTTATACCTCTAAAATCAATGGTTTGGCTGATACACAATGTAGTGATTCTTGATACTTAGCGAAGTTAATTTAATATAAATAAAATATTAAATCACTGGGCACTGCATAATATCAACTTACCTATACATTTCTTTTCTATGGCCTTACTTGCTTTTTTGGATAGTCTGCTTTGAAATGTTTGCAAAGGTTACGTTTATCCCCCAGGTATTTGAGAGTTACTTATTAATTATAAAACCAAGGTAGTTATTTTTCATATTTACGTAAGCATTGTTCTGAAGCAAAAATATCTCAATTTCTCAACTGAGGTAGATGATATGGGGTACCATAACTTTTCACCTCTTTAGTGATTGAATTTCGCAAAATCATACCATCACAACATGTTAAACATTTGTATTGAGTATCCAATTGAGGTGAAAATCACATTGATAACCCCATTGAGTCGAAGTATAATTGACTATTCATTTAAAACAGGCCTATTTTGTTCCTTTAACAGTTTGGATGTAGAAAATTCTTAAATATTTTTACAGGTATTTACATATTCATCTTAAATGGAAAAGCAACTTTATAGACAGTGAAGGCTATTGCTGGGATGTTACATTTAAAAAGAAACCATGACACTCGTGTTTGAGATAGCTATATGAGCAATTAATTCAAAACACCTTTTATCCTGTTTCACTACTTTTCACGTCATTAGGTGTCAAATTTTGGAAAAATCAATTAAATTATTTTAAGATATTTAAGTAAGCATTGATCTTAAGCAAAAAATGTGACAATATCTAAACGTTCAGTGCGACTGATAGATGTAGATCAATAATGGAAAAAATCATTTCACTTTTTTTTACTTCTTTGGGCTTGACTTTGATAAGTATCCTGAAATAGTATTTTGGTTATTTACGTAAGGGTATTTTTCACGAAACTGGCCGTTTAAATTACCTAGCATATGAACATTTAATTTCACTAATTTGAAACTGCTACTTATTATTTACATTCTTTAATGTACGTAGGTATATTGTGTATTGCACTTGTCTTAGTTGACCTAAAATGTTGGCAGTTTGTATGATAAATGACATTTTAATTGACTAGCACTCTAGGATTCTTATTCCTGTAATACCCTTTTACAAGGTACCTAAATATTGAAAATCATGTAGATATACAAAGATAACCACTTTGTCACTATCACATGACCATACATATTATAATTGTTAGACTGGCAACAAAAATACAGCAATTCTTAAGTAACTGGAAAGTTAAGTGGAATAGCATTTGCAAATATACTGAAGTTTTTATGTTGTTATAATAAATAGCCTACTTCCCTACCAAAGCAATGCTTTAAAAGATTGTTAGTGCTGCAAATATATCTGAAATTATTAATGTCATTGCATCACACCTAATAACAGGATGAGGAATGACATTCCATAATGAGAGTCACATTACCTGAAATAGAGTCACATTACCTGAAAGAGAGTCGCATTACCTGTTTGAGAATTTAATTACCTGTTTGAGAATTTAATTACCTGAATGATAATTTAATTACCTGGATAACAATTTAATTACCTGAATGATAATTTAATTACCTGGATAACAATTTAATTACCTGAATGAGATTTTAAATACTTGTATGAAAATTTAATTCCCTGGATAACAATTTCATTACCTGAATGAGAATTTAATTACCTGGCAAACAATTTTACTACCCGAATGAGAATTGCATTACCTGATTGACTTGCATTGAAAACTGACCTTGCCTGAAGGAAAATTAGTATTGTAATTTAAATTAATGAAGAGTACATTTAAATGTTGGGCTATAATTTACAAAATAAAAAAAGACACAAAATGTTGTACAATGTCTTCGCAGCACAGGATTGACAGATTGTCCTTTGGTAAGCACTTTCACTTTTGATTTTAATGAAGGGCTGCATGAAACTGTTGTCTTTCTTCTAGCTTCTCTTTTTCGTAATGTTTCAACCTTTGTCTTAGCTTTTCTATATTTTCGTATGCTTAGGTCCCTATCTTAGAGTAAATATAGGGTAGAGGGAGTATCCTCTATACAGCTGCATACGGAATTGGGTGTTCAACATGTGTCACATAACTTTAGTGAAATATGCGCGCGAGATTTGAAGTACATAGAGAGCCAAGCTAATAATAGCTTAGTAATTACAACTGTGTTGGTATATTTTTGGTACCATATGATTATATGAACTAAGGAGAGCATACTAACATATTATTGCACAGTATAATTGCGTAGAAATTTCAGAATGATAAATGTAAACAACGTTTGCCACATTATTGTTTTCCTTAGCACAGTTGTTTTTAGTAAAAAGTAAATATTAGCTGCGTACTTACCAGCGGGATGAAACTCAAATTAGTCAATTGTGTAAGGTTTTTGCGAGTGACAACTCAGAGCGCTAGTGCAGAAGACAAATTAGTGATCTGTCTTTTTTTTTTATCTTTACTTCCGTGTCCGTGACCGTTGGTGATGGTGTATTAATTTTCGTAATGGCGGTTTGTGGTTAGGTAGGTAAATGTGTGATTTGTAAGAAACAATTTTTTAGATGGTGCAGCAATGAATGAAGCGTCGAATCCTGAAGAAAATTAAATTTAGTTGTTTTCCGAAGGATTCTAAAGAAATTTAAAGAAGTGAATAATCTTTGAAGAAAGTGCTTCAACGTGGCCGAAAATGTGAATTCTCAGCAGTGAAAATATGTTGTGTTTTTGTTTGGTATATTTCTCGCAGCAAGCATAAATGTTGTCTTTTTTTTTTTAAGTGGTTAATGCGATATGTTTGTACCGATCGCAATATATTGCAAGTTTGTTGCCAGATATAAAAGTGGCTTTCGTCGCGCAGCCTCTCGTAAATATATGCAAATATACGACGTACGTATTGTAACTCATTGCTAATGTGTTTATCAGCATATATGTGGATATGACGTTGTTGAAATGTACAGCGTTGTTTCGTAGTTCACGCAATACTGTATTTGTGAAGTAAGTTATTTATTGCTATTGGGTTGCCAAATAAATATGTATGTCATTCGTCGTTCAGACTTAACAATATATTTCTAAATGTTATATTTTTGAGCGATAATTTTCGTACGTTCAATTTTTTCTGGTTATGTTTTAAGTTCATATTTAAATGTTTTGTGAGTTCATCGTCTACTGAGGTGTGTGTGATATGTACCGAAAGAAGCCTTATCATGTACGTAAAATAATAATAGTCTCAAGAAAGACTTTAAAAACTAAAAGTATAGCCCACCCCATTGTTGAAATAAACAAAGTCCCGGCAGAATTTTGAAATTAAAATTAAAATATACTTGTCAACCCCCCCCCCCCTATTTTTTAATTAGTTTATGGAGACACCATGTGGAGCGCTGGTTTTTTTCGTTAGTTCCACAAGTGACAACTTGGGCGCTAGGTGAAACTACTAGCACAAAAAATAACATTGAGTTACTCATCTTTCCGTTAGGTGATTGATCTGTGTTACTTACTATAAGGTTTTGAACCGAGATCTTGGTGACACTAAATGACTAACTATATATTCTGGAAGGTACACCATTATTTTCAAACAATACGACTGTATTTTTACGCCGAGAATAATAAACATCATCACACTCTCGAGACCATGTTGGACACACAGTGACATCATGTTCCCTCTACTATATATTACCTCTATGGTCCCTGTACATTTTAGTTCCGTCTTTTCTAATATATTTCGTACCTCATTTCTTTTGATTGGAATATGATGTATCTTTGTAATTTTTTTTATATTTGTTTGTTAGGAGGTCCCAGAAAGCATTGCTAAATATGTAGAGACTGTACAGAGTTTTGGCAGTTTGGCATACATGTTTACATTAGTTATCTATATCTTTGACATAATTATATATTAATGATTACACTATCTTTTAACATACATAGGTAATAGAAATAGGGCCTAACTAGTTTACAAGATTCTTAATACTTTTTGTAGCTCTATTAGCAATTCTTTGACTTTCCAATTTGTTTGTACTGTAAGTATTATTATAGTTATTCCTAATACATTTTATAAGTTAATAACTTACGTATGCAATAACAGCAAAACAACGAGATTTATTGCAATTGAGAAACAGATTTCACTATTGCCCTCCTCATTTTTTTTTTGTGTAGTAATATTTTTTTGAATTTTCGCGCCTTTGCTTGCATTTTTCCTTTTTCTTTGTCACTTAAATTATAAACGGACTTACTTGAATTTTCTTTCTTCCTTTTGTAATATTCTCTGTCTTTTTAATTCTCGTTGTTCTTCAGACATGTTTTCCCTGTATTTTTAGTTTCCAATCTTCCTATTTCCTTATCTCTGTCTGCTGAGGGTCTCTTTTGCTTCTGGCTTTCAGTACGACAGGAATCCGTATCCTCTTCAAGTTTGGAAATGTCACTTGGCTTAGTTCAGAATATTTTCTACTAGTTCTTTTAGAACGCTTTGGCATGTGAAGACACTGGTTATCATCTGTACATTCCATCACTGTTTGCGCTCCTACAAAGGAAAGTATGGGAAAGAACACTTAGGCCTACAGTTACTGGTTTCAGAAACATCGAGGGATTATAGAAAACCTATTTTACTGCTTTTCATCCCCTTTATTTTAGAAATTCAATAATTTGAATAATTAGATAATATGCAAGTCATTTGTTTACGCAATATTTTGAAGCTGGAAGAATTCATTGTCACCAGGTTAATGAGATATCTGAGATTAGTTTAAAACGCAATTCACCTCTTTAACCTTCTTAATTTTCGAATTTTGAATAATCCCTTCTTAGTATGTACCTGGACGTAAAAGGAAGCCACCCTAAAATTTTCATGTCACTATGTTCAGCAGTTAGGGCTGTGCGTTAATGTGATGGGTGACTGGGGCACTTAATTTCATACAATCATAGACATTAAAAATAATTGCAAACAGGACTAGGCATACTTTTATTTCATATGCAAGAACACAAATAGTTTTCATAGAGCAAAAGTAGCACGAATACTTGCTCCAACGCACGTAGCTATCATATTACTTTTAAAATTTCAGTTTCATATAATCAAAAGCAGTCATATGCAATTAGTTGCTTTAGAGCTTCCAGATAAACTGTAATAGATTCACTATACTGTTGCTTTCTAGTTGCAAGTTTATGACGAGCAAAAACCTCGTTAACGGGTTTAGAATAAAGATTATTCAGTACAGTTACAGCATTTTCCATACATTTTGATATGTGACAGACTAGCTAAGAAAGATGACTCAAACAAGTATAATTTTTTTACATAAACTTAATCTCTTTAGCTACAGAACTGAAATCAGTACGGTTGGGTGAAATGAATAATGTGACATTTACAACGAATCCTATAATCATTTTATTCAATATATTTTTTTTGTGTTAAGTGACTGTCAAAGTCACTAGTTAATGAGTTTTAATGTTATGTTCACTTGATATGGTAACAATATATAGCATTTTTGTTTTATTATTATTATTATTATTATTATTTTTTTTTTTTTTTTTTTTTTTTTTTTTTTTTTTTTTTTTTTTTTTTTTTTTTTTTTTTTTTTTTTTTTTTATTGTTTGAAAGTTGAATAATTTCCCATTTGATACACATCAAGATGTACTTCTCTTGAAGCATAAATATTGATATTTTTCTGTTATATGAACCTGAAACGTAACCAACATTTACAACATACTAATAATAACCACGAGATACTTTGTATTCACAAAGTGGGTATTATTTCAGAGTCTTGGGTTTCAAATACAATGTATTTGGTTGGGTAACCTTGTTATGTCATAGTTGCAGTACCATATTTTCACTTTGAAAAAGGGGAGAGAGATAGCATGGGTGTGAGTGTGTGTGTGTGTGTGTGTGATCATGATCATTGGCAAAATGTAAGCTCTGCAATGAAACTATTTTACTGTAAGCATGTGTAGATCTGTATTTATTTCTCATATGAGAACCAATTTGCAAAAAAAAATGTAGTGGACTCAATATCAAGTAAGCCCTAACATAAAAAAATTTGTGAAATGTGATTCCTTTTCTTCTGCAACATCAGGACCATATTTTGAAATATTGTTTAGTTAAAGTAACAAGTCTGACTGTACATTTGCCATGTTACCATTACTGAACCATGATTGTGTCACAAATTCTAGCCCTCCCGTGATTAATACATATTTTGTTATTGGAAAAGAAAAATTGTTACGTGTTTAAGTAACTTGGTGTATACAGCGGTTTTTTGTGTGTGATATATTTGGCAAAAATACTGTGTTAACCAAAATTTTTCATGAATTAAGGTACTCCTAGCAACTATTTTTGACTATGTTCATATAGGAAGTACCGTTGTTCCTTTCTTGAAAATTGATTTTGTGTCCTTGAAATGCTGGAAATGTTCTTGAATGTAAAAGGTCAGATTGTTTGGCCACCATGGTATTTGCACATTTTTGTTTGCTTCATCAATTATCATGCAGTGTAAATTTTGTTTGTACTAATTCACGTTATGTGACGTCTGGTTTTCATTTTGCAAAATGCAGAGATGAAATTAACCTGAGTTCACTGTGAGATGATTAGCGAATTTAATTTTACTAATTAACTTTATGAGCAATTAATGTTTCAAACTTTGTTTTTTAGGGTCCAAAAATGGCTTGCATGTGCACAGAATCCTAAGGTGAATACCAATCATGCATACCTATGTGATTTACATTTTAACAAAAGACAGTTTCGAGATACCGATCGGACTTTACTTGTTTATGGAGCTGTGCCTACCATCAGATTAGAAAATGGCATGTTCATCGAAACTGATATGCATGCTCTTAAAGAAACTGCTTTACAACTTACTGAAGATTCATCTGTAATGTATCTTGAAGAGACTTCTTTACATACTGAAGATTATTCTGCTGTACACTATCTTGAAGAAGAATCTCGGCAGCATTTGAAAGATGCTTCTGAACAGTATATTGAAGAGGCTTCTGCACAGCATTTAGATGACGCTTCTGCTGTACAGTATATTGACAACACTTCTGTACGGTATCTAGAAGAAGATGCTTCTGCAGAGTATCTTGAAGATGCATCTCTACAGAATCTTGATGAGGGTTCTGTGCAGCATCTAGAAGATTCATCAGTATGTTATCTTGAAGAGACTTCTGTACAACATTTCAACGATTATTCTGTACAGTATCATGTCGACTCTTCTGAATATGCAGGTGAAGATACTTTGGTGCAGGATTTTTGTACTTCTTCTGTACAAATATCTCAGAGGGATACTGCTGTTCAAATAGGTCCTGAGAATATAACAATAAAAACAGATACTCCTGAAATTTCTCCATCAGCAGATGGGTATGATCATATATATGCAAAACATTCTGAGCTAAAGAATAACCACACCGGCAATGAAAAAGAAACTGTCCAAGGTAGCAGTGTAAATTCCAGAAAAATAAAAAAAGCATCATTTACTGTGTATGTAATGACACCAAAATCCCTTTCACCTTTACGAAAATCAAAACAAAATTCTTCAGGCAGACTTACAAATAATCTGCAACAGAGCCATGATTCTCAAAGTTGTTTGCAAAATGTAAAACGTGATAATGTGACCTGTGAAAGTACTTCAGTTTTGGATGTAAGATATCACAATGTCCAAAATTATTCTAACAGCTTGTCACATCTGCAAGGTTTCACATCTTGCAAACAAGTAACATCTAGAGAGAAGAAGTTGATTGTGTTGGTTTCAAAAAAAGTACGTTCTTTAAGGCAGATCAAAAAGAAATATGAGAACCAAAATTTAAACTTTAAGAGTGTATGCTGTATAAATAGTGAATTAGTGAGGGAGCTAGATAGTTTTTCTAAGCCTATGTCTCTTGCCTCTGTACATTTCCTGGTTTCGCGAGTGTTTTGCAAAAAAAAGCGACTCAAAGCTATAAAATGGTCCCTTGAGGATAGAGTACATGCCCTTGCACTGTACAAAAGATTGCCAAAGTGCTACGCACTCCTTAGCACAATCTATGCAGTGCCCAGCAGAAGGATGCTGGACAACACACTTTCCAGGGTCACTTTGCGACCAGGTTTCAATAAACACATTTTTGAATCTTTGGGAAGAATAACATCCAGCATGGACTTAGTAGATCGCACGTGCTTGCTGCTGTTTGATGAAATGCCATTAGATGAATGCTTGCAATACGACAGCATAACAGACACTGTTTTAGGTTTTGAGGATTGGGGACATTTGGGCAGGCGTGATAAGATTGGAAGCCATGCATTAGTGTTCATGTTGAAGGGACTATATAAGAGATGGAAACAGCCAGTGATGTTCTTCTTTACAGCTGGGAATCTATCTGTGGAGCTGCTGCGCTCTGTTCTTCAGTCCTGTTTGAGGGCAGGTCTTAATGTGGTCGCAACTGTGTGCAACATGACAGTGAACAATACCAGGCTGTTGAAACGTTTGGGTGCATCAGAGGACAAACCAGTTTTACATTTTGGAAAGAGTATGGTGGTCACGCTGTACAATCCTCCACATCTCCTGGTGTGTATGAGAGACATGCTCTTTAAGTATGATGTTTTTGTGAAACACAACCTTGGCGGGAAAATTGTACAATCAAAAGCATCGTGGAGCGTGGTTCGCAGAGCTTATGACATAGACTGCAGACGAGAACCTCTCAGACTGCTATGTAAGTTGACCGATGACCATATGGAACCTCTCGGTGAAGTTGCAGAGGAACTGGTGGTGGCTTCTCAGGTTCTCAGCCACACCATGGCTGCTACAATCTGTTACTTCACATCCGAAGGTAAGTTTTTGCTTTATGTTGGTTTGTTGCAGTTTTATTAGTGCACTCTTCTCCTGAATACTGTTGCGAGCATCTGTTATAAGCTGTAGTAGTGTTACTTCCCTGATTCAAGTTCTGGCTAGCTATGTGAAATCAACAATGGGTCCAAACTTTGATACTTCAAATTCCTTGGTTTTTTTTGTGTCTTAGTACTGACTTGAAAGTCCAGAATTTCTGAACTCTTAGGTTGACGCCGGTGGGGATAGGGTAGTCTGTCGGGGAGGGCGTGATGGTAGGGGGATAGCGTGCTTTCCCCAGAAGCTCTCCCGAAGCATCAACTGCCGTCTTCCGCGTCTGACTCACACCACCACGTAAAGATAATACAGCGAGGGAAGCTAGCGCTCACTGGAGGTTGCATTTCTACAGCCGGTGTAGCCGAACGTAGAAGGGAGGAAGTGGCAACAATGGGGTTGCTGATCCCCCGGATGGGAGAGCACGGAGGTGCCAAAGTTAGGAGTTGCGTTAGAGGGGGTTCACAAGGCGAGGATTGGGTTGAGACAGAGACTGTTAAAGAGGAGGGGGTGCTAAGGAAAGCTGATCCACCGGGTGACTGCATTCCGGCCAAACAATGGCGTGTCCGTTGTGCGGGGTGCCTCTTTGTGCTGCGGCAGAAACTTCCCTCTGGATCCAGTACACTCCTGTCTCAGGATCCCTAACCTCCAGTGCCCTCTGTACGAGTTTGGCGAACTCCTGTTTGGCTTTCAACCTCCTGACGTCTTAGGCATAGCCTGTCTGTGGCTTGGATGAAGGTAAAGCGGTATGGCTAGCTGATTGTTGATGTTCGGTATCACGTAGGATCGCCTGACGTGGCTTGCAAAGCCTTAAGAGTGTGGTCACCTCAGTTTTTAAAGTCTTTTTTTATTTTTATGTTTGTACCAGATATATATATATATATATATTTTTATTTTAGGCATAAATTGAGATTAAATCTTCCTCTTAGACAATTTTTGTATCTCTCATATACTTTGCGTAATGAGTCACAAACGTCATTATTTGCACTTTACGGTTTTATGTATGTCACCAAAACCAACTGACATACCAAACAGAAAAAATCCACAGCATATAACATTGTTGTAGGCTGTGATTTGAGACATATAAAAACAAAAAATAGACATGTTTTTGTTTTTTATGTGTCAAATCACAGCCTACAACGTTGTTATACTCAGTGAATTTTTTCGGTTTGGTATGTCAGTTGGTTTTAGTGGCGTAGCCTACTTAAAACTGTTAAGTGAAAATTTTGACGTTCACAACTCATTACGCAGAAACTATGATATGTACACAAATTTTCTAAGAGGAAGATTTAATCACAATTTATGTCTAAAATAAGAAAAAAAAATATCTGGGACAAATAAAAGATGTTTGTTGAAAACTGAGGTGACACGCGCACTTCAGGCAGCTGGACTAGTGTTGGCTCTGGGCAAGCAAACTTGTAAGGGAGCTCTAGATGTGTGCCTCAGCATATACCTATGTCTTTTCACCTCTCACAGACAAGACAAAACCCGACACCGCTTGGAAAGAGCACAGTGTAGTCATGATACCTGCAGAGGGTGTAATGAGGAAAACCTGGAAGGAGCGCTGCTTATGGCTCCTACCAGACGTACATTACTTACGACGACTCGATAACAAACTCCCATGGCGATCCTATAGGATACAGGGGTCATAGGTATCTAACAGGTGGATGGGTTTGTCAACAATGGAAGGTATGGTGAGTGAAATAAAGATAGGTATGAGGTTGCTGCGTGGTTTATTGGCATACGCCAACAATGGATAATGGAACATCCTGTGTCTAAAAAGCCTGAAGGGCATGTAGGACGTAACCAGAGAGCACTAGCTTCCGTAGGGAGAGTCGTTGATGCAGGTGACGACGCCTCGGAAAGTGGCTCTTGGTCGGCGAAGCTGGAGAGCTGACGTAGAAGGCTCTCGCGGTCGTGATGGGTGCTTCTGGAAGGGATCCGGCAGTCGCTGGTCTTCCAGGCCTGGAGCTGTAGCTGGAAGGAATGGTGATGGTAGAGAAATCTACCGCAGCAGAGCTGAACCGTTCAGTTGTAACAGGTGTACTGCTACTAAGTGAGTGGCAATCAGATTGTGACTGACGACTACTGACGAGACAACTGTCTCTTCTGGAAAGGGTAGGCGGTCGCTGGTCTTCCAAGCCTGGAGCTGTAGGTGGGTTGCATCTGAACTACTACTGAGTGGCAAGTGATCACGACTGTGCTGAGCGGCGAGTAGATCGCGACTGAGTGGCATGTAGGGCGCAACTGACTTCGGTGGCTCGTGCTCCCTCTTTTGATCCTCTTTTATACCCTTCTCGGGGCGGTCTGTGGTGATTGGCAGGCTGCTCGCCTAATGAGAGACGGCGCGGATGCGAGGGGGTGGTTCCTCGTTCTTCTGTTGTCTTCCTGTGCTGCGGGTGGTGTGCCTACAGGCGACAAGATGTCTCGTAGGAAAAATACCTTAAACAACCGTGTCCAGCATTTTGTGAATGAAGGGCTAGGTAGGCATTAATATTAAATACTTGGTGTCAGGTTGGAGTGCACTGACGTGTGCGGGAGTAATTAGGGTAAAAAGGATTAGCGTTAGGTGCAGGAATATGAAACGGGCGGAATGAGGCGGCTGCTTCACAGCACAAGATGCTGCGAGCATGTGTCAAACCCCCCTGCTTGAACAGCAGACGCCACTCCGGACTGTTCTACTCCATGTTCTTCTGAAGATAAAGGTCCTATCTTTGCCCAGCCTCTTGCTCTTGAAGATGACCCTTAGCCTAAGGTGCACTTTCGGTGCTCTGTATTGACGTATTGAACTCTCCAATGCAAAGCTAGCTACCTTGGGGAAGGAGATTCAATAAAAATATGTGGTAACTAGTGCTCTTTTACATAGTTGCAAGTAAATTTATGTGTTGTAGGCTTTACTTACATTAGACAGGCACCAAAATCGGATGATATACTCATTACAATAAATCTGCAACTTGAAAATACATAAGGTTAGACTCTGGTTAACAATACAACATATTTCACACTGGTATATACAAATTACAATGGCAGCTCTTCGTCCCGTTTTGAGAGGTATTCCTCTTGTCCATAGTCTATACTTTGCTAGCTCGCATTGTTGCTGCATTTGGAAAAACTGGCCAGATTTACACACTTCTTACTTTGTACGTGAAAGAACAAAGTTGTATGTACAGGTTTTTACTGGCACCCTGCTCCTATATTAGTTGATTAGCTCTCGTCTTTAGCAATTGTATCAGGGAGGTGTTGGGTCGATTCCCAGTTAATGTTACTCAACTGAACTAAATCCAGTGTATTGTGGCAAGAATAGACAACACAGTACCAAGTACTGAAATGACTTAACTCATACTAAAACAACAACATAGTGATTCCTTACATAAACTGCTCACTTGCTTACTGGTTCCTCGTCAGAGAAATAATTTATGACCTTAACCTGGCTTAATGTTGCATGACTGGGGATGTATCTCGGGGCATATACTAGATATAACAAAACAAACAGGTAAGTTTCTTGGCTCAGAAATTTACAGACATTACTGAGGTATCTGCTATTCCAATAATTATTGCTAAGCTATGCCAATTTATTGCTGTGGCCAAAGGGAAAGTGTCGGGTTCAAATCCCATTGGAAGTCCTCAACTAAACAATAGCAAACATAATGTTGCTTGGAAAATGAGACACATTATCATAAAACATAAAAAAAAAAAAATCATACATTTCTCTTGTTTAACAGTAATTGAACTTTGAACTTACTTGCAGAATGATGCAGTGACGTAACACTGTCTTCTTTCTTGCATCCACGGGGATGCGGCATGGGGGTACTCTGCTTTCAACTTAACACTATAACAAGGGTTTTTTAGCACTAACTAAACCTAACTTATCACTTGGGTACCCACAACAAGGCTAACCTGACCCATCGCACTGTTTGGGTACTCACTGGCGTAGCATTTGTGTGGATGCACTCAGCGGGCTAGATGACTGTGCAGCGAACAGCTGCAGCTTCCGTCATCAGAAACAGTGTCTGTGCACTGGGGGGGTACAAAATACTAGGTCTTTTGCACACAGTGTCTGTTCTCTGCTGTCCTGCTGGGCTGGCGGTGTCCACATTGTCGGTGATTTACGCCACGAAGTCTCTCGGTAGCGTGCTGTTTGTTGCCCTGGTGGCCCTCAGCAACTTCTCCATGGCTGGATACGTAGTAGAGGCGTAACATATTTCCTTATAGCCGGGGAAGAGGAGGGTGCTTTGCTGGGTAGCTGTGTCTGAGCAGGCGGTGGTGGTAGCTGCGTCAGAGCGGGTGGTGCTGTAGGCGAGGCTGCAGTGTTCTCCTGGTCTGAACTGGCCGAATGGAAGCAGGGTGGATGTCGCCCAGCAAAGGTTGGGGCGGCTTCCTGTGTGTACTGGGGCTCAAAGCTCAGAGGAGTCAGACCGTTGGACCTCGTCTGTCACCTGGCTGCTGATCCTTGTTTGGTGAACGGAGTTCGGTTTGCCTGGTTTGGACTGGGAAAGCTAGGTTGGGCTGGGGCTGGTTTGGTGTCAGTGATGCTCACTTTTGTTGTCTTTCCCCAGTCATCCCTCACCCATAGAGAGTTACCTCTCTGCTCGATCACTTCTTGAGGTCCCTCCCACTTAGGGTAAAACCCTGCATGGAAGTGGGCGGCTTTATTGCTGAGCAGGTAACTGCGCGTATATACATAGCCGCTTTCTGTGGCCTGTGCGGGCCTGGAGTTAGGTTTGGGCGTTTTATTCTGCACGTAGCATTGTTGACTGTCAGTTGCCCTTTTCCTTCCGTTTTTTGTTCGTTGGCATTTTTGCTGACTTCCTCCGCTGTAGGGATGTCTGTGGGTTTCTCTTCCCATTCCCATTCACGTGGGCAGGAGATGGTTAGTCCAAATAGCAACTCACTTGGGGTCACCCCTGTTGCGTCATTGCGACTGCTGCGAAGGTTGAACAGGATTTCAAGAATGTATTGTCCCAGTTCTGGTGATCCTGTTGCATTCTAACCCGTAGGCCTTTCATTATTTCTAGGTTCCGGCACTCGGTTGGATTCCCTTGTAGATGGTACCCTGGTGTGGTCCAGGTTTCAGTGCCCCATTGGTGGGTGGCAGCAGGCAATTTTCTCCCTCTGAATTGGACACCATTGTCGGTCAGAATGGCTTTCAGGTATCCCCATCTCGGGGAAAAAACTCTTCGTCAAGTTTGCAGATGATGATGGTTGTTACAGCATTCGGCAGAGGATAGGCTTCTACCCATCTGGAGAAGAGATCAGTGGCAACCAGCAAGTATCTCTTACGGCGATGGAGAGGTGGGATATGGCCCCTTCAGATCAACGGCTTGCATTTTTCCATGTGCGTTCGTAGTGGCGCATGGTAGGCACTGAGAAACGTCCTTTACGTCACTGCATATGCCATTCCAGGTAAACCTTTCTCGTATCTGTCTTAGGGTTTCAGCAGTTCCTGGGTGGCCTGCTTGAGGGTGGTTGTGGTAGTAAGCACATAGATTGCTTCGTAATGTGGGTGGTATCCAAAGCTTTCATGCGGGTCCGTCGCTTTCATCTCGTGCCTCCCTCGTCTCTGTAGGTTTGGGGGTTAGCTTGCACCTTTTTGTTTATGTTGGGCTCCCGACATTGCTCGTTGGCGAACTGTTGCTGTTAAACAGTGGCGGCAATTGCTTGTACCACCTCTTCATTAGGACTATGCTGCCTTGGGTAACCTGGTGGAATGGGTCCGTCTTAGTCTTCCGGAGGGAAGTCATCTGGGTTTCTGCTTGCAGGAGCTCTGGATAGTGCGTCTGGCAACTCATTATTCTTCCCAGGGCAGTGTTCAATAGTGAAAGCGTATTCTCATAGAAGGAGAGCCCATCTTCCTAATTTAGACTTAGTTGCACTCGCCTTCTGTAACCAAGTTAGAGCCTGGTTGTCAATGCGAAAGATGAATGGGGCATCCTCGAGGATATCTGAATTTCTTGACTGCTCGTTGCAATGATATTTGACCTCTGGGCCTGTAAGTGGGTACTGGCATAAGAAGTAATCTCTTTTTTCCCCATTTTGCTTCTGCTGGTACAGCACCGCTCCTAAGCCATGTTTGCTGGCATCTGTCTAAAGATTAGCCGTCTGGCAGGATCTGGTTGATGTAGCATAGCAGGTGCTTGGAATGCAGCTTTAATACGTGGAACAGCTTGGGCAGCTTCTAGGCGTCCACTTCCAGGCCTTGGCTCCTGGAGCAAGTCGTTTAGGTGTTTCATGAGTTCTGCTGTGTTTGGCACATAGTTTCACAACCAATTGCATGGCTCCAGAAAACTTCTCAGCTGCTTGCGGTTTTGGGTGGTGAAGCTTCTTGAATGACTTGGATCTTCTCTTCCTGAGGACAATTTCCTGTAGGGGTTATCCGGTGGCCCAGGAAATCTACTTTGGTAGCTCCGAAATGGCACTTATCAAGTCTACAGGTGAGCTTGTGTAGTTCAAATCGTTCTTTCACTAGTTGCAGGTGATGTAAGTGCTCTTCTCACATTTTGGAGTAAATTATCACGTCATCCAGGTAGGCGTGACAAAAATTTCTTATGTACCCTGTGAGTACAATGGCATACATCATCCGTTGAATGGTAGCTGAGGCGTTCTTCAGCCCGAATGGCATCACTGTGAATTCCCATTTTCCCCGTTGGGAGCAGAAAATGCTGTGTACTGCCGGGAGTCTGGTTTAACTGGAATTTGCCAGTAGCCACTGCGCAAATTTAGTTTGCTTAAAAATCTTGACCTGGCCCAATGCTTTCAAGGTGTGACCCATATTCAGGTCTGGTGGTGCGACGGACTGTGTTATTTGGTTCAGGTCACGGTAATTAACGCAGAACCTCAAGGTTCAGTCCTTCGGCACGATTACAACTCGGGGAGTTGTATACTGATTGGGTTGGCTGAATAATTCCCAGTTGCTTCATCTCAGCGATCTGGGTTTCAATCACCTCTCGTTTGGTTGGCGAGGGTATGGTGGGTTTGTTGTACACCACTTCTCTTGTGGTGAGATGGATTACATGTTCCATTGCACTCGTCTGCCCCATTGACCCTTGTTACTCAAATATCTGGTGCTTCTCACTAAGGATCTTCGCCAGGTCATTCACTTGGGTGGGCCTGACTTGGTGGTTTAGATTTTGGCTGCAGTAGGTTAGTACTGGTAGGGTGTCTCCTGGTGATTGACTGTCAGTGCTAGGTTCCCCAGTAGTTTCGCTCTTGTCTGCAGTCGATGATGATAGCTTGGTCCTCCAGCCATGGATGTCCCAGGATCACCTCTTCCAAAAGGCAGTCCGCTGCGATGAAGATAATGTTTAATTTCTGGTCTCCAATGTGAACAGGTAAGTTAACTTCCTCTGCTACCTGATCTTCCGTCCCTTCCTGTGCCATTCGTACTGGTTCGACTCGAGAGTATCTTGCCCTAAACTAGTGAAGTACGGATAAAGTTTGCAGTGTCAAGGACTGCAACTCATTCTGTCTCCCAGGCGTATTGCGATCCTTGGAAGTTGACGACCTGTGGTCGGATTGGTTAACATGGTCACTTGTATAACCCCTTGTGGCGTGTGGCTTAATGTTTTGTTCCTGGCTTCCTTGTTTCCCGATGAAGGCTTGACTTCTCCAGGCTGGAATTGATCCTTGTTACCTCTGGCTCCAGCATTTCGGTACTTGTCTTTATGGAAGTGGAATTTTGGGCAGTGCCAGCACTTTGGCAGTGATGGTTTGCTTGGCGGAGGTGGTGGTGCACCCATCTTCCTCTCAAACCTAGCTTGTGCTGTCTCTATGTGGGATGCCCTGGTTACACTCCTCATTTGTTTTTCCTCTGCCACATCTTGTTCTTTGACTCTGGCATGGTGTACTAGTTCTTCAATTGAAGTAGGCGTTGGGTTTCTGAGGTGATGTTTGATTTCGGGCTGCAACCTCAGGATAATCATCTCGACTGCCTCATCTTCAGTGTGGTTTGGCTGTAGCCTCTGAAGAAGTATACACTTTCCGGCAGATGAATAACTCTGCTTCTTCCCCTGGCTTCTGGTACTGGGTGTAGAGATCTTCGGTTAACCAACCCATTGCTGTCTTGCCAGAGAAGTGTGCTTGGAGACGGGTGGAGAATTGTTCCAGGTGGAATGAGCTGTCTAGGATAGCCTCCTGTCGAACTCCCTCTCTGCAGGTGTGGAAACTGAATAAAAGCCCTTCCATTTTTCTTGGACGGTCTGCCCATCCTAGGCATATGTAGTGGAAGTTCTGTCGGCAGGTGGTGTAAATGACCCTGTGGTGGCCTTGGCCAAGACATTCAGGGTAGTTGCATTTCTCTTTGGCAGCAGGTGCGGCATCTGTATTCAAGACCTTCTGTGTCTCGTTTTTTTTTTTTGGCCCAACCTAGGCATGCATAGTGGTAGCTGCACCTGCAGCGGGCACATTCTATGTGGCGTTCCTTTTCTCCAGGGTAGTCGAGTGTATTACAAACAGTGATGATCACCATCTTGAAGGTATCTGGATTGTAGGGCGCTAGGAGGTTTTTTCTGCACTTCTCCAAGCGGTAGTTGTATTCTCAGGGGTTTCCCTTGGTCCTTTTCTAGTGCCGTCTTGCAACTTCAAAACTAGGCCCCGCAGGTGGGCACCAAATCTTTTCATGCCAGTGGGGATAGGGTAGTCGGTCTGCGAGGACGCAATGGCAGGGTGGCAGCGTGCTTTTTCCGGAAGCTCTCCCGAAGTGTCGACCGCCATCCTCCTCGTCGAACTCTCCCCATCTTGTAAAGATATTACTGCGAGGGAAACTAGCGCTGCACTGGAAGTTCTACTTCTACAGCAGGTTTAGCAGAAGATGGAAGGGAGGAATTGGCAACAAAGGGGGTGCTGATCTACTGGACGGGAGAGCACGGAGGTGCCGAGGTTAGGAATTGCTTTGCAGGGGTTCACATGGTGAGGGTTGGGGTGAGACGGAGACTGGTAAAGAGGAGGGAGTGCTAAGGAAAGCTGATCCACCGGGTGTCTGCAATGCTAGCCGAACAATGGCGTGGCCGTTGAGCGGGGTGCCTTTTCGTGCTACAGCGGAAATTTCCCTCTGGATCCAGTACACCCCTGTCTCAGGATCCCTAACCTCCAGTGCCCTCTGTATGAGTTTGGCAAACTCCTGTCTGGCTCTCAACCTATTGGCGTCTTAGAAATAACCTGTCTGTGGCTTGGATGAAGGTAAAGCGGTATGGCTAGCTGATTGTTGATGTCCGGTATCCCGTAGGATCGCCTGATGTGGCATGCAAAGCCCTAAGGTAGTGGAACTAGTGTTGGCGCTGGGCAGGCAGACTTTTAGAGGAACTCTCTAGAAGTGCGCTTCAGCACGTCTCTATGCCTTTTCACCTATCTCAGGCAAGACAAAACCCGACACTGCTCGGAAAGAGTTCAGTGTAGTCATGCTATCTCCAGAGGGCATTATGAGGAAATCCTGGAAGGTGCACGACTTTCGACGCCTCCCAGACACAGGATACTTACAGTGACCCGATAACAAACTCCCATGGTGATCCTATAGGATGCAGGGGTCACAGGTGTCTAACAGGTGGATGGGTTTGTCAACAATGGAAGGTATGGCGTGTGAAGAAAAGATAGGTATGATGTTGCTGCGTGCTTTATTGGCATATGCCAACAATGGATAATGGAACATCCTGTGCCTAAAAAGCCTGAAGGGCGTGTAGGAAGAAACCAAAGAGCCCTAGCTTCTGTAGGGAGAGTCGTTGATGCAGGTGTTGACGCCTCAGAAAGTGGCTCTAGGTCGGCGAGGCTGGACAGCTGGCATAGAAGGCTCTCACGGTTATGATGGGCGCTTCTGGAAGGGATCCAACAGTCGCTGGTCTTCCGGGCCTGGAGCTGTAGCTTGAAGGAATGGTGATGGTAGAGAAATCTACCGCAGCAGAACTGAACCTTTCAGTTGCAGCAGGTGTACTGCTACTAAGCGAGTGGCAATCAGATCGTGATTGATGACTACTGACGAGACAGCTGGCTCTTCTGTATGGGGTCCGGCAGTCACTGGTCTTCCAAGCCTGAAGCTGTAGGTGGGTTTCAAGCTGAACTGCTACCGAGCAGCGAGTAGATCGCGATTGAATGGCAGTAGGACGCAACTGACTTTGGTGGCCCGTGCTCCCTCTTTTTTACCCTTCTCGGGGCTGTGTGTGGCGAGAGGCCGGCCGCTCGCTTAATGAGAGACGGCGTGAACGCAAGGGGGTGGTGGCTCCCTCTCCTGTTGTCTTCCTGTGCTGCGGGTGGCGTGCCTACAGGCGGCAAGACGTCTCGTAGGAAAAATACCTTGAACAACCCTGCTCAGGGTTTTGTGAATGAAGGATAAGTAAGGAAGGATTAGGTCAGGTTGGAGTGCACTGACGTGTGCGGAAGTAATTAGGGTAGAAAGGATTAGCATTAGGTGCAGGAATATGGAATGGATGGGCAGGATGAGGCAGCGAGCGTGCGTCAAGTTAAACCATTTTTTTTCGTTTTAGTTTTCAAAAATTGAAGTAAATTGAGTAAATTGGTCTACTATCCTGATCTTCATTTACAAAAAAAACTAAGGTGATTCGGAATAAAGTGAACACTCAAAAAATTTATTTCTATTTCCTGCCAGTTTATATCTTTCCGCCGAATGTACACACAAATAATGCCATGTGCTTTTATTTACATAGGGTCGTGCAATGTTTACAACTACATTAAACTCACTCCGATAAATTTTAGCTACAATGTCTACTCATTAAATGCACGGGGGCTGAATATAAGAAATAAAAAAAAGTAATCTTAGTTATAAATACCTGCGAGTTAATGTCTGGTTTCCGTCCATCGACTAATCTAAACAACACGCACTATTGCCGTTACGAATCTCCTAAATGAGGGCATATTTTATTTGAATTTGTAACGCAAAACCGCCACTAAAACAGACATGATACAAGCTATTCAATAATTCAAGTTTCGTTCAGTTCTACTGCCACAATCAACGATGACACACTTTAGAAACAACAAATAACGTATTTTCTTAACATGTGAAATAAAAAAATATGTTTTTTCTAGGTTGGCAAACGTAAAACATAATTTATAGATTACCAATGGTTTCACATCATTTCGGCAATGATTCTCCAAGTAATTTTCAATGCTTTTGAATGTATATATATACGCACAACGGACAAACGCATGCAAATGATGCAATTTGCGACGAGAACCTAACTCTGATGCCACCTGTTGGTGGAGTTTTGAACTGTCTGAAGCACGGAGCCAGCTGTAATGACCACGGCGACTCGAGGTCGGCGATAGCGTCACATTATTCTCGCGCCAATTGAGTTAAATTATACTGTACGTATGAATGTCAATAAGATCATAAGTAAATACTTTGAAGTATATTAAATACAGAGAGGTCGATTTCATCATATGTTCTTTCACTAATGTTATATTCAAATAGGAAAACACAGAACTACATGCAATAAATCGCTACCAACCTTACAAGTAGTAAAGTAACTCTTGTTAGTGGTGGTGTATATGCAGTAACAGCTAGTGATTTTTTTCAAAGGTTAAATCTTTAGTTCTCACTTTATTTTGAATGACCTATATTCATTTACAGCCACAGGCAGTTGGTTCTATAAAGCATGTCATAGGCTTGTTTTAAAGCTATTTCGAAAGTGATTAATTTGGCATGTCATTCAACTAAATATCATGTAGACCAAATTTGTGACTGTCTTTTTCTGAATGTAAGTGTTTAAAAAATTGTAGAAACACAGCATATGTTTGGGTTTGTTTTTAATTTTTTATTTTATTTATGGATTATTTAAAAGGAAAATGACTCTCTTGTATCCTTAACATCTGTGTAACCATTGGTCTAGAAATTGTTCCACTTTACTATTTTATTTATACTTTATACACATTAGGGTTCTGCTGTTATGCTACATATTGTTACAAGCTTGCGGGCTTGGTACGTTTGGGGATGGAGGTCTTTGATAAAATAAAGAAAATAAAGCTAATCTAATTTATTTACAACTGTATATACAAAAAAAAATCTATGTCTATAAAGATTTATCACAATAAATAGTAAACAGAAGAAATAACTACTATTTACATAAAGGATAAAAAAAATACATCTACACAAGTTCTCTGTCTATAGAAAGGTTACTAGCCACTCACAATGGTGGACCCAAAGAAATAATACCGCAGAATCTTTCTGGCCTAGAATCACCTTCTTCCTCCTCCTTGCTGCGGTCCCACTCGCTGGACGCCCTTGAACAGTCGTCGCAATCCAATACTCGTCACTATCTCTTCAG
>PNEQ01043341.1:0-29393 GCA_003012365.1 Medauroidea extradentata | reverse complement strand
AATTTTTTTTGAAATTTTCGAAATTTTGGAAAATTTTGGTAATTTGACACTCAAGGTCAAGGTCAGGGTCAAGGTCAAGGTCACGGTCATCCAACATGGCGGCCGGGGACGTGACGTCACAACATGGCGGGGGGCACCACACTCGGGCGGGCGCCACACTCCGAATCCTTGTCCCAGAAGGAACTAAATCATACTACTGACAGTTCCTTCAACAATCTGTTCAGTAGACGCTGCAATCTGGTTAGTATAAGCAACAAGGTTGTTTGTTTCTTCTACAAAACCGATTGTGGAAGGAACTGTCTAGAGTAGTACCGACAACCAAACAATTTTGTTGTCCCTATTTTGACGTAAGTATGGTACCTGCAACCATACTCTTTTTTCAGTGCACGGACGCCCGGAATGTTGATAGAAGTGTATTTTCCGTACACGTGGCAATGGAGACGTGTACACATTTTCGTTGTCAAGGGCTCGTGTGGATTTAAGCATAGTCCAGTTTACGTAGATAAAACCAATACTGATCATGGCGAACTATTAAATGTGAAATATGAAATAAATTGTTTAATATATTCCATATTTTTTGTTGCAGTGTGTACTAGAAGCGACGCGAAATAAAGCCGCATGGAAAGTGTGTATCAATAAATAATTCTGTTACGCCGAAAATACAATTTACTAGAAAAAAATTTAAATATTATCTTTTTGGCAAACTGCAAAATCGATTACAATTTGTGTGCACCAAAACTGTCTGTTCAAAATGCTATTAGGTTAGGGCCTACGTAATGCTTGAAAAACGTTCTGTTGTTACAATATATATTATTATAGTTATTGCGAGTAGAGTAATAATTGATATAAAAGAGGGATAATAGATCTTGTAATGTTCACGTTAGCCGATAGTAACAACATTCTTTAAATGTGGCTTCTAAAATTTTTGTAACACAAAAAAAAAATGTTAAAAAATAAACACTTATTTTTAGTAAGATTCGCAAGTTAAGACTATATAGGCTATTAACGCTTGCAACTGCGTAGACACATCTACGACTTCACCATTTCAACAATTTAAAATTCAGTAAATGGATGTGGTTAGGCCTAACCTTGTTAGTTATTAATAAACCACCAATAGTTAAAACATTGTGTTTTTACTACAATAAATACGGATTATAAAATAAAATACAAAGCGTTTATACACAGTTTAGAGAATACTGTTAATATATGAATACAATTAGTTTGGCAGAAGTTGCGATGTGTAAATAAGACAACATTCGTAACGATATGTTAACATTATTCCCTCTCGACAGTGCTCTTTTTATACATATAGAAACATATTTTAATAAAGGTCTTTTATTTATACAACGGAGAACAGTACTTTTACCATGTAGTATTTGTTTATGGACATTAAAATGCTTCGCTACGCACGTACAATAGAACGTCTGCAGTCGTTATCACCACTCCGAAAGTTCAGAAGTTGACCACCAGATGTCAACCACTTTGCTTTGCATCTCCCATAGACAGTGTTTGTGTGTGAGGCAGGAGCGGTAGTAGTGCCACTGACAATACATTATCGCCTCCCCACACAAGCCACTCAGCTGGCGTGCAGTGAGTTACTGTCATCCCTTTTCTTATAGGACTTTAAATGCTGACCCAATTGTATTATTTGTGGTCAGCATAATTCAAAGTCTAATGTTTGTATCTATAGTTGTGTTTTATTTCTAATCCTGTTGTTATTTTTCGAAGTATGGCGGTCTGGAAAAGTAATTTTTTTGGCCATTTTGATGGGCCCGAAAATAATATTTATAATGAACGTGTCGATTTTTAGAACTACAGAGACATAGTTTGAATAGTGCGTTCTTTTCGGAGATGTACAAATATAATGAGAGTTAAGTAGTTTCGTCAGAAAAAGAATAGTCGTTGAAGTGCAGGTAGAGAGCAGCATACATAAACATTGTTGCAGAGTGTTGGGAGATGTTTTTTTTTAAAGAGATACTGAATGTGCGTTCTATATTTATCTACGATAAGAAACATTTAATACCATGTTACTCTATTGTTGTTTTCTAGATATCATGTTTAGGAACATGGATTCGATGCGCCTGAAAATGGCTAACAACGACTTCTTCCAGGCTACTGCCACGTAATAAATACCAACTGGAATCATAAAACAATAATAGGAAAGCATGCGCTGCAAGCAAGCACTTTTAGTAAATAAAAAATATAGGGTCATCGCTTAATGACCCGAAAAAACCAACGTTTGTTGACACGTTTGTTGACGCTCGAGACAGAGTAGGTTTCATCGTTCCCATGTTTTCGTGTCACAGACATGCCACTAGGCGCCTTCTGTATAGGGCTCTTAACAGAGCTATAAATTAAATATGAAACATACAAATATATATTTTTATACGTTTTGTTCATTTTTTGTAATAATAGGAAACAATGCCTGAACTTGGAATAGCAGGTTTCTTATAAAAACAAAGTTGCAAAATAGAACTACCAAACTTTACAAAAACTCCTTTAAAACCAAAACGAAATAAGAAAGACACTCACACAACACTTTCTTCAAAAGCAAACACTTAAAGATTCAAAATAGCTGGATTTATAATATTAGCAACAGCGTCTTTTTTCAAACGTAATACACTTTTCTTGGAAATGCAGTACACGCAAATACTTTTTGACGCTTTCCTCTTAGCTGATTGACCTCTCTTAACTACTTATTTTATTTAGGATATTTAGGGCTTGCTAATGCAACTGTATCAAAATAATATTTCATTAATTTACTTCTACTTTCATTTTTATTTTAAGTACTTAGTTAATTGGTATTTTGTGTACGCATTTCTTCAGGACAAAATCCGCCCCTCCGTCTGGGAAAACCTTATCAGTCGCACAGCCCGAGGAAGCGGCGCGGGATGAAAGAAGGTCTGAGGAGGGCGCTGCGAAGTGCCACAGCCAGGAGTGCAGGCCGATGACGCGGACTGACATCGCGGACGAAGCGTCAGGAGACAGAAGACTGCCCTTGTGGAACCTGGAGGGCAGCTCCAGCCCGAGGTCTGAGGAAGCCGTGGAGATGGTGTCTTCTACACGGGAGACAGAAGACGACCACGATGGTGGTTGCCCGGGACAGTTGACAGACTCTAGTCAGCACGACGTCGCAGTTGTCAGCGGAGAGAACGAAGAGCTTCAGAAGATAGGGCAGTCGGCCGTGGAAGTTCCCCCGTCCGCGGGAAAGTCTTCGTCGGCGGCGAGCGACGCTGAAGACACAACACCAACCTCGTGCAACGGCGTCCACCTCAGGAAGGACGCAGACGACGGTCATAGGTGATGCTGCATGTCATCCTCCCGTCAGAAGTGCGAGAACAGTAGACGGACAATATGTCTGTTCAGTCAGATAGTCACGAGCTGCAAGCTGTCGGGACATTCCAAGCCTCGCGATCCATCCACCTGCAAAGATCTGCACATTCAGACAAACACGGTCTTTGTTTTATTTGAGTTTACAATGAGGAGAAGGTTTTAGGACAATAACTGTTAGAGATAAACGTTACTCAATGCAAGATGAAGACTTATAAGTGATAATTAAATGCCCGTAAGTGCATGTAGGTTGTACTATAGTTGACAACGATTCAATAGCAAAGCACTCATTTGCAATAATATATCACCACTTAAGATTCGACTGTTATTTTAATTCCATGCTGGCTAATGAAGTAAAGGGGGTGATAATTAATTAACCAACATTGAAATATATTTTAATCCTTTTTTTACCCAGAGACGAGCCGCTCGCTGAGATGGAGAAAAGTAGTTCAAATTCAACGCAAGTAATTTTTGTAATTAAATCATATACACCGAATGAAATGAGGAACTTGCGAAAACGTTGTATGTGTGTTCTACTCAGCAGTATTGATAACGTGATCAGATTTACTCGGTTGTTGGGTATGTATCTTTTATTACCAAGCGTATGCAAACTGCTAGAGTTTTTCGTTGGCAGTCTGTATAAAATGCGTATAAATCTGCGGAAGCGGTATAGTTCAGTCGTTGTAGAACAAGTGTTGACAGTTCAGAATATAAGCACTGTATACGGCGTTACAACTGCGTACTAGTAATGCGTACTTTGCAAACGTGACACAGTTGGCCTACGAAAACAGAATTTCATTTGTATGCACACGCGGTTGCAGTTTTGTCCAGAAATGTGCTCGTACCATTATGTTATTAATAATTTCTGTTTTATCTCTGACTGCTATTATTTTGTGTAATGTAAATATATATTAGGCTACTTATGCAAGAAAGACGTAAAATAAAAACAATTAAAAGCAATTTTTCCAAAACATGTACCTGTCAGTGCCATTTTTTTACTACGGCCTTTATTCCAGCCGACTCCTCAATTTTGTGTAGTTTTCCTTAAGAGATTAAAAACCGTTTAGCGACTCGATTAAAGAAAAAATATCGGCATACTGTATGAGTTCAGTTTAGTTTGTATTAAATACGAAGAAATTGTTTAACCACTTGTAGATTGCGTTTGGCTAATTAACTATGTGAAGTCTGAAGCAGTTACAAGGATACTTATTTATTTATTTCACATTTTAGCGTCCTGGTAATTAAAAGGAAACATGCTAAGAATTTAGCAGAATAACAGGACGTGCACGAGCAGTCAACGTTTTGACAAGAACGCTTTTAAGTTTGGTATTTTTTCGAAAATATAATTTCACATCCTCCGTCTGTTATTGTTGCAGAGAAAAATGTCTTCAGTACAGTAATTTTCTTTACATTTCCACAATATTTGGTTTGATTTTTAGATTGTAATGTCATGTTAAAATGTCACAGAAGATGAGGAGCGAAGTGTTGTTTTGAGAAGTGACACAAAAAATATTTTAAAAGAAGAACCTCAAAATCGTGGGAAAAATTCTTGGTCCAAAACTAACAGAAGATGGTCACAGATTACAGTATATAAAAAGCACAGATAAATGTGTAAGCCTAGCAGCAGATATCAGGAAGTTAAGGTTGAAATTCTATGGGCACGCTGGCAGACTACCACCAACAAGACTTGCAAGAAAAATCCCGACGTGCATACAAACGGTCAAGTCAACACCACCGAGGATCACACAATTTAGAATTGACTTACATAATTCAATGCGTATGGCATTGGTCTATAACTGTAGGTTTCTTGAAGCCAATTTGCGAAAAGTAAACAATAGCAAGCCTAGACAATAGTTTTAGCCAACGTTTTAAACATAATTGTTTCCAGTGTTACAAACTTCTAAGGCACAATCTCTGACGCCGGAACCTCGTGCATTTACTGCGGCGCAAGAGATCACGCGTAACGAATTAGTAATTCTGGATAAATATTTACTCGTAAAGTTGACAAATACCATTATCTAGGATTGTCATTGAATATTTTATCCATATTGGCTTCGAAAAAAAGCGTAGAAATAAATTGACATTTTTCAGCGTTTATTTATCTACCACGAACTCTTAATGCCCCGAAACACCCGACAGAAACAGAAGACAGAAACAGTTACAAAAACCAGATACACAAGTGAAATGAGATTTCAGAGAACGAAGTGCCTAAGAAAAAGGAAAATGTAGACTGAAGAAAGACAGAGAATCCACGAAGAAAAAATTAGAGCTGCATGGAAGATCAGAAAGAACGCCGAAATAGAGTCGGAAACGTTTGCATGATCCTAAAGGGTCTAATCGCACGTATAAAAATTATTAGTACACATATATATCGAAAACTGTAAATAAAAAAATAAGTAATTAACTGAATGTTTCCGTGAAAAACTTACAATAGACCTTTGCTACCAATTCACATGTTTTAGGATGCATTGAGAATTATTGAATGTTGTTTTTCAGTGCTAGTGATTTTCTTGTTGCTATGTATCTACTAAAATTCGTTTTCTTACAGAATGCAACATTAAAAATAAATTTAGATACTGTTCATGTGTCTATGTCTATATGTTTTGTGTGTGTACGTGTATATTTATACAAACTGACATGGGCATGCACACATAGTTCGATGGTGTCTTGAACGCAGACAAGTAATGAAAAGACGACTGTAAGGAGTGACGTGGAAGGTTGTCAGCGGGGAAGCATACCTCTAAGGAGATGACTCATCAGTTGGCTAGGGGCGTGGGTCCAGCCTGACTTAGGCGGTAAGGGGAGGTATTGTATCGCGAGTACCGTACGCCAAGGCGCGGAGCACAATACTGACAAATGAAGGCTGGTTTTACTTCTCTTCAACTCATCAGTCGGTTAATTAGCGGGCGTGTCACGTGACCTGTGGGGTCGCGCCCCACACGTTGGACGCAGTGCTGACTTCAGAGCAACAACCGCCCATCTCGCAGGCACGGATGTTCTCTTGCAGTTTATCTTCAAGGCCGGCGAATCAAAGGGTTACCAGACACGGGAAGAAAAATGGGGACATTTCCCTAAATAAGGAACACAACAAAGCGTTTTATGAAACGTAAGTAATTTTTCTAGAATACGTTTGATTATTTTGGTGGAGGTTGTGTTGCTAAAATATGTATTATTAGATAGCGAGTATTTTTTTATTTAGTAATTAAACGTTTAATAAAACAAATGCAGAATTTACACCCTCGTTTAAGCAATTGTTTTTCCACGCTCAACAGGCATATACAGTCGTTAGCAGTTAGTAACACATACATAAATTTCTACAGTTTAATCTTAAGGCGGCCGACTACCCTACGCTTCAAATGCGTTGCAGCATGTTCGTAAACAGGTTTTGCTACGAAAATATTCCATGTGTGCCCATTGTGCCATCGTACGGAAAGAAAACAAACTTCAGGCAAGGTCGGAAAATCATTGTTAAGACGCCACGCTCATTAAAATAATTTTTTTCTAAGCTCTCCAGCATGGCTAAACACGGCATTTTTTTGACGTCCTTATTTCAAAATGTATTAAACAGATGTATATGAAACTCAGGTTGCGACCTGCACTGCACTTAGTTGCAGACTTTCCACCAATAAAATTATATGGTCTCCGCTTAGTGTCCCATAGTAAGAACTGTTCGGCGGGAACCTTACACGCTAGTTCAGTGCTTGGCTCGTTGAGGCGACGCGGCATTTGATGCGCGCTTCAAGGTCGACCATACTGCTCCGTCGCTTTTGAGCCTCTCACGTGCGGGTAGGCGGCGCCATTAATGTGGAAGATCACATCCTGTTCATGTAGCTTCTAATTAACTGTAACATTTTACAGAGTCTTAGCCAAGGGTGGAGTTGAGGGTAAACACACTCCCCCCCCCCCCCGGCCCAAATTAAGCACAAAATAATTATACTACTTACAAATAAAAACGTGGAGTCACGACTCAAAGTGTCACAGAAAAATTAATACTAGTAAAAATACTGCACCAATTAGTACGTCACGTATAGCAAAGTTGCCTAATCACCCACCAGTTTTCGCGCCTCATACGTGGGAAATAACATTCGGTACATCAGCCTCTTAACACCAATTTTTGAGAGCTGATGATGTTAAAATAAGGTGGAAATTGAGCAATAGCGGAATGCAGGAGAAAGGAAATGAATTTTTAGAAAACATGGTGTATAGAACAAGCAACAAAGCACAAATAGGAACAATGCATTTGCACGTACTACATACGTATATATTAACATCAATACGTATATATAAGTGATCGAATAGCCGTACCCCCACTTTAACACACAGCTGGCAACGGCGGATCAGGTTGACCTGGACTCGTTCATAAATGTTTGTTATGTCCCGTACAGAATCAAATGCGGCTTTCACACGTGCCACTAGATCTTCCTGGCTAGTCACAGGCGTCTAGTAAATCAAGGAGTTGACATAACCCCATAAAAATTTAATGAAATCAGGTCTGGAGATCGAGCTAGGCAATGAATGGGCTCTCAGCAGCCTATCCAGCAACCGATACACGCTGTGTTAAGATGGCGGCATACGGCAGAAAAAATGTGGTGGTGCCCCATAGTGCTGAATCCACATTGTGAGGCGAATTGTCAAAGGTACTTCCTCCAGCACTTCCGACAATACATCCTGCAGGAACGTTAAGTAATGGACGCGTTGAGACTGTCATGAATCAAACAAGGTCCTAACAAATGATTGTCGACTGTGTCAGCCCGCATGTCGACATTGTAGCGCACTTGGCTGCTCATAGGGTGCATGTGGTGGGGATTATGGCTGTTCCTCTCGCTACTGTATTCAATTTAACCGTTCAGTGCTGCAATTAACATTGCTCAGATAGCCGTTGTATTACCTAAATCTGCGGGATAACACTGCGCCTTCGTATTTTGATTTGTATTTTCTCGAAAATGGTTTACTTGAGTGAATTAACACAATACGTACTTTCCCCTTCATTTTGCGCGATGAAATGTGTCTAATATTTTATTGCCGCTTAGTATTTAAAAGTTACTTACACAAATAGGTTGAGTAACCCAAACATAAGCAGTGAAAGGGAACGTTGCGTCAACCACAATTTTACACATTTATTTGCTCCGCTTCTTAAAGCTCTATGCCAGTTTTGGCGGCTTCATCTCTTACACTTTCTAGTATTTAAAAAAAAATACTTCAAAATGTTGTTTTCAACCTCTTTGCTTATTTATGTTGTGTTTTCAGCTCACAAACTCTTCCAAAGGTACCAACCACGCGGCATGAAATTCCATCTGAAATAATGTGGCATTCATTGGCCATTTGTTCACATCGTTAGCTGCAAGAGTGTCCTAGTAACGCATTCTCGTTGCTGGTGGAAGTAAAAGTATTGGTAAAGGCGATGCCGTATATTAAGTGTGTGTGTGTGTGTAAATTGTCGTGACTTGTGTGTGTGTGTGTGTGTGTGTGTGTGTGTGTGTAAATTGTCGTGACTTTTTTCTTCAATGGTAAGACCACAAAAAAAAATCTCATCGGGGTGCGGTTTCGACCTGACAACCCTGTATTTACCACATACCCTTTGCCTCTCGGCTATCTTTTTTTTATTTTATTTTTTTTATTAATGCAAATGTTGGGTGCAGTTGCGATGCGGAAGGTTCCGCAGCATCACTGCACCAAACATTCCCCCCTTTAATGTGACGTAATTTGAGTGACCCCAGCACCTTTCGTGAGACAATTTGTATAGTGACATTTTTTAAATCCAATGAACCAACACAATTTAACACCCAGCCAGACCTGGGAATCGAACCCAGAACCCCCCCGCACCAAGGCCGGCCGCTCAACCAACTGAGCCACGGGGGGTCGGCGGCTATCAGTACACATGAGATAGTATCGCTATGATTAATACATAAGTAATGTTTACGTTAATTTAGAAAAAAACTATTCATTTTCACCAGCATGGTCTGTTAAATATTTCTTTTATACTGTAATAATTTTTGTCTTGCATGTCTGAACATTGTAAAAGAACGAAAACCTTCGTATTATTATCTCGTGAGTAAATGGTTATCGTATAATTCTATAAATTTAACATAATAAGTAATTTTACTCAATCAAACTTCACACTAACCACACTTTTTTTTTTTTTCCATTTCAAAATTAAAATTATGTTTACTCTCGTCTAATTTATTATTAGTAACGGCTTTAACGAACTTAACCAACGACAGCAGTGTAAATGTTCAATCAGGAAGTCCAACTCAACGTCATAAATAATCGTTGGAGAATTCTCTCTATTTACCTTAAAAACCCTTCATTTTCAAAAAAGTAACTTCTAATTAATTCACAACAGCATTATTATCGTTAAAATGCTTAAGTTGCAAAACAATACTTCCAACTTTGAATCACATGTTGATGTTGGTACAAACGTAATCGTTAGTCGTCAGTAAGAGAAGTATTTGCCCGATCTAGTGACAGGCCCCTGGTCTACAGAGACTTGTGCGTCAACAACAGTGTCGCCCTTATGTGCGAGGTGCGAAAACGGCGTTCAGTGTTTCGGTCGTGGGTTTTGTTCCTATGGGACTTTCA
Organism: Medauroidea extradentata; assembly: GCA_003012365.1. Lineage (NCBI taxonomy): Eukaryota > Metazoa > Arthropoda > Insecta > Phasmatodea > Phasmatidae > Medauroidea > Medauroidea extradentata. Next base: position 19,484 of record PNEQ01043341.1, on the reverse strand, counting down.
GTGCTGACCATACTTTTTCACTTACGGAAAATGCGTAAAGTTCAGCGCTTGCTTCTCTTTTATTTTTTCCTTTTTTTATACGATTCCGATTGGTATTTTTTGCGTGACAGCAGTTGAAGAAGCAGTTTTGAGCTATTTTGGGGTGCCCCATGTTTCTAATCATGATATCTAGAAAACAAAAATAGATAAGCATATTTTTAAATGCGTTCTCTTATTGTATATAAAGATATGTAACACATACTTAGTAGTAGTTCTTTAAAAAGAAGTTTCTCCAGTACGTTGTAACCATTAGGAAGGCTCTGTACGCATAGTTCACTAGGTGACCAATAGAGACCAGGATGTGTAGTTTCAACAATAAGTGACACATGTATTACATATGAGATCACAATTTAAATGTTCGACATATTTCTGAAGTAGAGTATGATTACCCTATATTGCTTTGATTAATTTTTCTTGTGGTGTAAGAAGAACGTAGATAAACTATCGTTCTCGGTAAAGTAATCATTTTTAAATACTACCTCACAGACAACAGTTTTCAAATTTCTTTTTTGCCTCAGATGTTAATATTTTAGCAGAGCGAAAATTTTATGTTGGCATTCTACTTACTGCGCTATGCTTAGATTAAATATTGGTGGAAAGATACGCATTGAGTGAAAGAAAAAGGAACTATCCAGGCCTTCAAAAATACTTATTTTGTCATGAACGATATATGTCTGGTATCATCTCTCCCGTATAACTTCAGTAAATGTTGACAATTTCTTGATTTTTTAAATGTGTGTCACAATGCAATATATTTTAGTTCTCAAATGGACCTGAGATTTCTGTTTCAGCGTTTGTACTGTACATTTTGTATAACAATGACACAAAACTTAATAAAGTAAATAATAAATAAAATAATTTATTATTATTAGTAGTAGTATTATGATTATTACGAGTGAGGCACTAAAACGGGCAAAAAGATAAGTCAAACACCTCATCGCCTCTAGGCGCGAAGGACTAAACTAGCGTGCAGTGTTTTCGTAGGAACAGTTTTTCAAAGGGACTTCAAGCGATAACCCTGTTATTACATTTGTAGAAAGTTTGTGGTAAAGTCCAATGCAGGTCTCTATGATTTTGTTTTTCGATTACGGTTTATAATTTCTCAGCAACGGCAACTTGAGAAAGTAATTTTTAGCACTTTTAAGAAGCTTCGTGTTCATGTCGTTAATTAGCGGACGGTATTCCATAAATCAAAGGGACACAGTTTGATGTATGGTTCTTTTCGCAGATAAACGTGCTGGAAAAATTTTAAATATATATACAAGAATAAATTATTTCCGTACCACGATACAGCACTGCTCACGCACCAGGTCTTACGAAGCTGTTGAATTTGACAGAGGAGCGGAGTATATGCCCTGCAGAATGTTCAGCTCGTAGACTGCTGCAGATCTCTCTAGGGCGGTCAGGGGGTTGGGATGCGGGAAGGGATGGGTGTGGTTGTTCTTGCCACTGTCGGAAGCCAAGCAGGAGGTCGTCGACTCTTGAGGACCGTTAGCCTTTGTCTGTCTGGGGGCTGCGAAACTCCCCCCTCCCCCCAGTGACAGCGGGCCATTCCCATGTCAGCATGTTGCCTTCGTTGCATCCTCAGATACTGTGCTTCTGTATCCGCTGCCAGCTGCCTTCCCCTCAGCATTCCTTCAGTCACATTCACACGATGCGCGATTATATTTCGTACGAGACCTCTTACGCGTACTCTCACGCAAGAACATCAAAGTTATACTGTTCGGTGACTTATTTTGAGGAAATAATCCTCACACCTAGAAGAACGAGAAAGTGTTTGTGTTCATGGATCGGAAAATACGTTGCCGTTGGCCGGCGGCTATTCTCAGGGAACTCCCATTTCCTCTGCCTCTCTAATTCCGTCGCTGCTCCACACGCATCTCACCCTCACCTCATTCGTACATCTGGCCAAGAAACAAAGGTTTCAACCTCCAAAAAAACTGTCCAAAGCTGAATTTTGGCACCTACAGAGTCGAGCATGCTTAATAAGCATATCAAAACTTTGCCGTTGAAAACCGTGTGCGTAACATAGAAATCGTGCAACAAAGTCATAAGTCCTGATATAATTGGTTTCCATGGGCAAATTAGTGTACCAGGGATTTCCACACATGATTTAGTGTTTATTTCTTATTCACTGCCCTCTGCAAAATATCAGTCAAAGTAAATAACATTAAAAGACTGCAAGAATACAGATACAAATAAGTTCCAGTGCGATGCTGCGCTACAACCTTGGCATAATGTAATGAATGCAGCTACTGTTGATGATAAGATTTCGGTCCTAAATCACCTACTGACGCAAGTATCGAATACAGCAGCGCCCGTCAAGCGAAGACGAGTGACAAAGCCGCCCAGCCCTTGGTTAACACAAGACATACGACAACTAATGAAAGAACGTGACAGATTATATGCATTCTTCAAACGCGACTCAAGAAATCAGTCCGTGACAACAGCATGTAGTTTTGAAGCTTACAGGAAGCTGCGAAATAAATGCACGCAAGCAGTAAGGAAAGCAAAACTACAGTATCCACTTAATTCGCTTAGCTCTTGCAGCTCCTCGCGTGTATTGTGGCAGAAGTTCCGTCAGACAGGTATTGGCAAATGTAAAGAACCTAATATCTTGCAGGCTGGTATTTCTGCAGACGCATTTAATGTGCATTTTTCACAGACTTATGGTAACGATTATAAGGCAGAAATGGTCTCATCAGTGGACTCATGGCCAGATTACGGGGGCGAACAGTTCCAGTTTACCTACTTCGAGCCTGAAGAAGTGTATAAATCAGTAATGTGTATCAAATCTAAAGCTCAAGGTGCAGTTGGAATAAGTATTACTTGAATTTAAAAAAATAATCCACATAATACTCCCCGCTATTGCTGACATTTTTAATTCTTCAGTTTCTGCGTGCACCTTTCCTTATGATTGGAAACATGCAATTGTAAAGCCGTTACACAAACATTCTAAGGCTACAAAATTAGATGATTTCCGGCCAATCAGCCTTTTGCCGGCACTTTCTAAAGCGCCAGAATACTTGGTCCACAAGCAAGTATACGATTTCGTGAATAAAAACAAGCTACTAGATACTTTCCAGTCTGGCTTCCGAGTAAAGCATAGTACCACTACCGCACTACCGAACATCGTGGATGACAAACGAATGGCCAAAGATAGACGTTTTGTAACAATATTGGCATTACTTGATGTTTCTAAGGCGTTTAACTCCGTTAATCATAGTATTTTAATTCATAAACTTTCTTCACATTTTCATTTCTCTAGAGACGTTACAGTATGGTTTCAGTCATATCTTCAAGGCCGTCAGCAATGCGTTGTAGTAGACGATAAACAATCCTCGTGGAGGAAGATTGCCTGTGGGGTGCCGCAAGGGTCGGATATTGGCCCCTTACTCTTTTCCCTCTTCATAAACGACTTACCAAATTATTCAATAACTGTAGCTATCACGCTGATAATCTGCAACTGTACGTGTCATCTCCATTAAGTAGCATTGAGGAATTAATTAGCAACCTTAATGATGACCTCCAGTCTGTTGCAAGTTGGTCTGTCAGAAATGAACTATGACTTAATCCTGTTAAAACTCAATGTATTTTAATAACCTCCCATAGAACTGTTAATGAATGCTGGAAAATGACATTGCCTTTACAATATCCCTCGCAGGATCACCAATTCCTCTTCTTCAAGAAGTTATGGATTTTGGTATTATTATTCGTGCGGATCTCTCTTCATCAGGGCATGTTGCAAAAATTTGTAAATCATCATATTCCATTTTGCATATGCTTAACAGGCACAAACGCTTCTTACCACATGCCGCTAAAGTAACGCTCATTCAGACGTTAATATTCCCTGTACTGGATTACTGTGACGTGTTGTTCTCAGATGTCGATGAGGATTTAGCAGCTAAATTACAACGCATACAAAATGCATGCGCTCGTATTATATTTGGTTTAAAGCCCCGTGATCATTTATCGGAATATCTCGACAGACTTAACTGTCTGCGACTAAAAGACAGGCGCTTATTTCGTAGTTCATACCTCACTTACAAGATCCTGTCTTCAACTGAAACAAGTCCTAAATATTTAGTGTCCAGGCTAAAAATGTTGGGGGAAAATCATAACTTTGGCACTCGGTCTAAGGAGTCATTCCAGCCCATAAATCATCCTCGTTCACGAAATCCTTCACTGTATCTGTTGCGCGGGCGTGGAACTCTTTACCTGAGAATGTGCGAAATTCGTCAAAACTCACGGCTTTCAAACACGGCGCATGTAAACATATCAAATTATCGAGCTCAAGAATCCAGAGATCATAATTAATCATATAAATATTGTATTTGAATTCTTCGCTATAGTTCCTAAACATTATTGCTTCCTTTATAAGTTCATATAAATGAACAAAAACGTTTGTTGAAAGTGCTGAATTTATTGCTTCTAAATATATTAGTTTCATTAATGTTCAAACTTAAATAGCTGTATATTATATTTAGTTGGTTTTTCTTTGTTTTAAGACGTTACAGTCCCATGAACTGTAATTATTTTCATATTAATTGCAAATACTGTATCTGTGACTTTATATTTATAAGAGTTTATTTTTAATTTTGTTACTATTCTGTGCAAGACCTTAGCTGAAATTTTTTTTTTTAAATATCCGACTGCCTAAAAATTAGTAGCTTATTAAGCTAAGTAAAAATGTATTACTGGTTAATTTGTTGTGAACTACTGCATTGTTATGTTGTCGCGTTTGTCACATAAATTAATTAATTTTTTTAACACTTTTTTTGTTTTTTGTTTACACGTAAATTGTTTGCATATCTACACAACGAGTTAGGACTTTGTGCTGGTATTATTTTTGATAAATCGTAAATTTTGTGCAAGTATTTATTGTTCGCTACTTCACACGAATATGTAAAGTGGTCTGTGGTATTATTGTCATTAGTCATCATTAGTTTTTAATTTTTTCTTAGTTTTTGTCAGTTCTCTGTGTATGTAATTTTATTCTGTGCATCTGTAAGAAAAAGGTTAAGTGTAAGAGAAGGCAACATGCATTAACTTCGCCATTTGAAAAATAAGTCAATAAATATATAAATAAATAAGTTACGAGTTATTGAAGATATATACGTAACCGCTGCCATGAGGCGTAACTTTTACCGTACTGTTAAAACAAATAGTTCAAAATAATGTACAAACTCTGCTCTACGTAAATATGTTCAGAAATGCCTAAAAAGTTATGTAAACTATACACCGTAAAACAAAAAAGTGAAGGAATGTTTTATTTTTTCACAGTTGTGGAAATTAGACAATAATTTTCAGAAAAACTAAACGTCTACGGATTAAACATCCCAGATATATTTTGTTGCCCATTCTTTTAGCTTTATATTGGTATACCAGAGAACACGTTAGCACAATTCATTGGATCACTAGAGCAGTCCGAGCGTCGCAACGTACCTGGTTCGGCTGGTCAAGCTATAATAATTACTACACGCCAATTCTCTCCGCTCGGCTTCAACATCATTGACACTTAAATTTATTATACGGATGGGTTCTCGCTTTGTTTTATATACTGCCTACAATTCATAAAATAATTTTGCACTGATTTGTAATTATAATTACCTTTTTTATAGTACCATAATACGTACATTAAACATTACATTATATCATATACTGCTATTCATAGCATAAACGTGCAACGAAAACAGCTTAAACATAGGTTAGGGCACAAAATGTGAAATAAGTGTAGACTGTGTAACATCTACAAAAAAAAACCACATTTATCACTGACATTAAAAATATGCTGAAAGTTAAGTGTTGTATTTTCGTGTAAAGAATGAAATATTGTTCATAAACTGCAAAATCTTCTAAACCTGTGTTGATAAACTGCCGTATGTGACCTATTTGGTCTAAGTATTGACATAGAGGTACAGTAAGACTTGCAGTTACACTGTCAATCTTGTAATTTACAATTAACTTCAGTTTTTAGACAAGAGTGCCCTGCCTACCAGAGTCGTGGCATGAGCAAGGATATTGATTTACATGTAAAAATATTTTTGGCGATGCTGTCATTTATAATGATATTGCTATCGAACAGAAGTCAATTTCTGCATTTAGAAGAGGAGAATATTGATATAGGAGTAAAATTAGAGGAAAACATTTATTAAACGTTTTAGAGTATTTTTGATAGTATTTTTAAAAGGCTCTAATAAATATTATAGCAGCGCGGATCTCACCGAAAGCAGAAACGTTAATGGTGGCATGTACGTACTGTAGGTTCGACAGGTACTGAGTCACATAGAATATTAATTAACATATAGCTTATATCGCCATCTTCGGTTGCGTCACGGCTCTGAGTTAAGCAGCGCCCTAATGCTGAAAGTTTATTTTCAGAGAATTCTGTAAACACATATATTTTGTTTTGCTTCAAATCATTTTTTTCGGATCACATACATCATCTTAAATTACCAAGAGCTGCTTGAATAAGGAAATGGGCACGAAGTAATCTTGTCCTGGGATCACAGATTTGAAAGATGCTGAAGCATACCTCTGCCTGTGACTGTGTGCCCCACAGATTCTATCAAGGACATCAAAATATGGAAGCAGTCAAGTTAGCAAGTTCTCCAGAAATATTTAAAGAGGTTGATTAACCATTACAAGGATGCCAAACTGACCCAGTTTCCTTAATTATTATGCATAAGATAGCATAGTACAGCACAACGTTGAGTAGATTGGGCTTAGGTTTCCAGAGTTCAAGTTAATGAATGGAAGAAACTCTTTTTGCTTGCTTTGCGATGTCCACGTCCACTCTTAACGTTCGTAATCTAACCACTCTACGAAGGATATGAGGGAATATTTGTCCATGTTCCATGCAGCCACAAATTCTCAAGTGAATAATAAGTGTGGACAGGATGTGTTTTTTCATTGATATGAACAGTTTCAAGTCCACGATAACTTAGTATTTGTAGACTGGCACCTACATAGGTACTGCCATATTTAAAGATTGTGTGTAATGTGCGTACTGTATTGAAACTAAACAAGGTATGCTACGTTTACGTCACGAGATTTTATTTAAGTTATTTTATTTAGTTTGATGAAATGTTTACGGTTACTGTTAGCACTGAAATGCAACTGTCCTGTTTTTCTTTTAAAATTATTATTTATTCCTCCAACTTCGGTTATTGTCATGCTATTACCTATTTGTCCATTAAATTCCATGTAAATTCTACATGATGTCTCCTCTTCAGAACTGTCCATGAAACTGCACGGTTCTATCAACAAAAACGGATGTTCATAGCTTTTCTTATTAAAAAAAGTACAAAGCTTGGCAAAACTTTTATTTTTGTTTGTTTTGATAGGACGACCAGCACTGAAACTTTTATTTCGGTACAGATTAAGACCAACAGCGAAAAGTGTACTGCAAAAAAAACTGTGGTAACTAGCTTCTGCTACATCGATATCTGTAACCTAATAAAGATGGTCTATTGCCCGTCTTCCGTATTCATAGAGACCTGAAATTTTCACGAAAAGATGTTCGTCTTACGTGCACACCTGGGTTATTTCCTCTTTCCATGCACATGCTCCGTTATGTGCACTTGGTTATTTCACCTTTTCTTCGCAAATTTCTGCATATTGGTTATTTCTGCTGGTTGACCGAAGTATAAGGCATTCAGATTCAGAAATAAAGCCTATCATCGAACAAAGGATACACGTCCAGCCTTCTCTATATTCTTAAAGCAACCTGAGGTGTAACAGCCTTTGTATTTAATTTAATACACAGTAAAAATGTCGTACTTTACCGAAAATAGTTCGTAAAATTATGACAAAACATTTATCAGTCTAGGTACTGTAGCGAGCACTGTTTTCTATGTTAAATTATTATGTATGATATTATTTAATGATTAATGGAATAATAATTTTTGTTCATGTTTTACTGCCACTAATATTAATTGCCAGAGTATTATTCAAAGATATTAGTAATTTAACGTAATTTTAAATTGATTGTTTTTATATTAGCAAGGATTGTAATATTTTTATATTTTATTCAGTATTTCAACGAGATTCCTAATATTTCTTTTCTTTGATGAGCTTGTTCTGAGCCAGGCCAGTAACCTCTCTACATTACCCGCTATTCTATGGTGTTTTTGGTTGCCATAGCAACGAGGCGTGCACGGCAATTATTCAATAAGTTTCAGCGGGGCGTAATTCGCTAATATTGAATATTGAATTTTATACAATGAGTTTTTGCTAGTTTTGGCTGGGAGACGCCAAGCCAACGCCATCTTCCTATGCCGGCTAGTCAGTAGAGCTGACGTGAGTTTTGACGCCAGGCTCCAGGACAACGTATTTTGCGGGCCTCAGGTCTGGGACCCTGGCCGTGGAGGAACGTGAGGTTGTATGGAAGCAGACTTGGTCAGCAGGAGGGAGGTTTTCAGCAAGAAATGTTTCCAGCTAGGTCTTCTAACACATACTGGTAACACGTCTCACCCTGATATCTAGGCCTGCTTATAAACAACACGACCTTCCCCAGTCAGGGTCCCAGAGCTGAGTCCCGCACAGTAGTAATTTAACTAGTGCCGTAATTCGTGTCTGAGGTTGCCTGTAAGGCGAAGACAGGACCTCAAGAAGAGTTTCGCGGCACATGAAGAGACCTCAGACGCGGTCAGCCACGCTTTTAGGATACTTAGCAGTCTTCCGCGAGTGATGGTTCGCGAGGCATAGACTGTAGTATGCACAGGCCCGATGGTCTTAAGGAAGAGCTGAAAGAAAGCAACATTCCTACGAGAGTGTGCATGAGGCACACCAAGTCTGCTACTCATCAGTTTCTACGGTCAACGGTAGCTGAGTATCCAGCTACAGTTAAGTGGAACCAACCACAAGCTGCCCAGCTCTAAATTAATACCTCCTAAACTAGCCGCAATATTTTTCAAATTAATTTTTTTGGTATTTATTTTGGAACTGCCAAAGATAAATATCTTGCCCGTGGTTACCTTGAGAATTATTTAAAGAGCTAATGCTAGTTTTTGACGAACTGTGTGGGTGTTGCGGAATTATATTTAAGCTGTAACCTTTCGAACATTTTTTCAAATTTGAATCATAAAAATTCTAAATTCAAATATTTACTGGCTGGCTATATATAAGTTCAGAGAGATCTTGAAGTATTTAACTGCGGTTAAGTTAATTTTGATTTTTACTGGCAATTTTAATAATTTTACTAATATCTTCATTCCACTTGGATGGCAGTAACTTTCATTCTAAAGGCTATAAGCAAATACCCTAAAGTCATTCTAATTGCCAAAGCTACAATAAACGTGCATTTCTAAACAAGGTTATTTTTGTTTAGTGCTTCTTTCATTTCTATGAGAATTTTTAATTTGGTAAAAGTGATTTGTTTTCAGCATCCAGTGAAAGCAGTTCAATTGTGTTTGTAAGAGTTAAGGGTGTTTATTCAGAGACCTTCACCTCACCTAACCACACTTCCACATTTCCATACACACTCGCTACGGTGCTACGTCACACTACAGTACAGTACTACAAGAATGTCGCAGGTTAATAAAGTGGTCTACATTTTCCGAATGCCTTTGAGGACTAGTGGAACATATTTTTATGAGTAGAGGGTTTGAGCCAAAACAAAATAACCTTCGAGCCTGTCACAATTTACAAAATATTTTGAATTTTTATAAAAAGAATCTTGGGATATGGTTCCAAAAAATTTTTGGTGTCTTTTCAACAAATTATTGTAAAATAGGCAAGTATTTATTTGTAAATGGACTCTTATTTATTATAAGTATGCAAAAATATTTGTAACAAATATATATACACACACACACACACACACACACACATATATATATATATATATATATATATATATATATATATATATATATATATATATATTTGTTTATTGATACGTATTTCGTAAAGTTTACAATATTTTTTCTAAACTTACAGATGTTTTTTTAGAACATCTTCCTAAATATTCTATCGTGAACGTACAAAATTATTTTACTTTGTATAGTCCAACAATTTTCATTCAGTGCAACATATTCGTTACCTATAAAAAATAATCGCGTTTTACATCGTTCTTACATTCGTACGTTTCACAAATTTTTTACCATTGAGCATAATCCTATCACAAGTAACCTGCGACTTAACCGACATTTTCACAAGCACTGTATGAAATATACCAATTCCCACATACAAAGAAAATAGCTTGTTTATTTTACAGAGCTTAAGGTAGCAATTTGTTCTCGCCTATTTTTGTAAATGACATATTGTTAGAAGAAAACGCTCTAAAATATATTGTCGTGGCGTTTTTTTTTACAATTATTGCGGTGAAATTAGGGCTCGCCGAGATACCGGCGATGGAAACTGCAGTAACCAGTCATAAAACTGACGATAATCGATGCGGTCTAAGAGTAGACATTTGTGTGCCAAAGTAGGCGTGTTTGTAACCCTAGACCACGGTAGTAGAAGAACAGATCTGGACACTCGCCCATCTAACAATGTATTTTACTTGGCCCTCTAGTTGTTTGGCTGTAGTTCGTCAAGTTACCGAGAATGTTTTACTTTTTGGCGCTGTTTTCCGGGCGGTCGAACCCAAACTCCGTCCACTTTTATCTAGTGTTAAATTTATAAAGTAAATAAAAATTGCTGGAGCATTTTCTTAAATTTGTGAGCGAAGAAAGTATTTCATAAATTGATAAAAAAATGTTTTGATAAATTGTTTATCTTAGCGGGAAGGAAGTGGGCGGAGTTTAGTCCGACCGCCCTAACCGAAGCGCCAATGAAACACAATATTCTCGGTAACTTTGTGAACTACAGCCAAACAACAAGGGGGTCAAATATCCAGGCGAGTGTCCAGACCTGTTATTCTACGGCCGTGCCCTAGACATGGGGAATTCCCGGGAATACACGCACCCATCCTGTGTTGCTGCTTGACCTGTCCGCCGCGCTGAACCGGCTACACTGCGACGCTCGGACTGGTCCAGTGATCTCACGAAAAGTGCCAACTTGTTCACTGACATACCACTATAGAGCTAAACTAATGGGCAACAAAATATATCTGGGATGTTTAATACATAGACGTTTAGTTTTGTTGATAATCATGGTCTAATTTCCACAACAGTGAAAAAATAATACATTCCTTCAATTCTTTGATTTATGGTGTATAATTAACATAACATTTCTAGGCATTTCTTAGCATATTTACGTAGAACATAGTTTATAGGTTATTTAGAACTATTTATTGTAATTGTGCGGCCAAAGTTACGCCTGGTGGCAGCGGTTAAGTATAACTCTGCACTAACGCGTCACTTACGACTTTGTTGCACGACTTCGATGTGACGCACGTGCTTTTGAGCGGTAAAGTTTGATACGTTATTAAGCATGCTCGGCTGTGTAAGTGTGCCAAAATACAGCTTTGGACAAATTTTTTTGGTGTTTTGGCCGGAAATGGTCTTAGATTCCTGGGCTATTCGGCCGGGGTCACCACGACCTTCTTTCATACACAATAACCGCTTACGCAAATACACTCTCTGGAGTAGGGTAGGTTATGCCAGTCACGTGACCAGGTTTGTCGATTACCAGTATTTGATGAGCGCCTGCAATGATATTCACGGTTTTACGTGGTGGTAGTAAAAAAAACCTATATATTTTCTACACGATGAATTTTTGTTAAGTGCTGCGTCCGCAGTGTACACATAATTTTATTTTTATTTGAATATTATTCATTTAAGAATTTTAGAATTGCAAACTTATGGTATTTTACCTTGTCTTACACTTAACCATCCACAGATACTGTTAACAGTACAGAAGAACACTAACGTGAAATAATACAGAACACTATACGTAAAACAATAGAGTTACGAGTTTAAAATAATGACTGAGAAAAATAAAACTAGCTCGGACAATTTAAGTTAATACAAACACAGTAGCTACTTAATCTAACAAATAATAGTCACATGAGATTAGATATCCATACACAGTGGCGGATCCAGCATTGTGAGAAGGGGGGGCCTATACCTTAAAAAGTGTGTATACCTACACCCGAAGCCATAAGCGGGGGATCCGGTCCTCCCCCGGGAAAATTTTGGTTTTAGAGATGCAAAATGGTGCTTTTAAAGGAGTTTAATCACAAAAAATTCAATTACATAAGTAAGAAAATTTTAAAATAAATTATGTCTTAAAAGTATATTGTGTTAATAAAAATTAAATTAGAAATAAAAACAAAAAGAAAATAAATCTGACCTTAAAAGAGGGGGGGGGGGCCGACCCCTAGGCCCCCCTTAATCCTCCACGTCAATACATATGACCAAAAATTAAAATTTGCTTTTGTTTCTCGGACTCGTCTTGCCGACAGACGTATATTTGTGTAAACCATGTCCAATTAGTTTTAGTAGTTGATTGAGACCAACACTTGAAAATTTTGAAATCGAGTATATTTATCACCGGTTAAATTTAGAACACCTTAAACTTGAAATGTTGGCTGACCTTCCCTACCCTCGTGTTTTTACACAAAAACCCAGCCAAATGTGGAAGATACCGTGCTTTAATTCATCACCACATTGGTACGAAGATGCACAGATTCTGTACTAGAGTTTATAGTGCATGGCGTACACTGCATAACGCCTGGCCTGGATCATGTTACTGCGGGTTATATCGCAGCTGTTATAAGCAGCTACATAACAGACTAGTCGTGTAATACTGCGTAGTACGAGCTGCCCGATGTACGTAGCATTCCATCTCGCGCTATGCTCTGTACGGCAAGTTATCTGTAGTACGAAAACTGTGCATTTTCGCACCTGTGTTCACAACTCTTTTCGTTCCTGTAGATGTGATGATTCTTCCGTTAAAATATTGACATGCAATTTTCCAACCCGCCTGTATTTTGCAACAATTACTCTCTGTTGATGTTTAACTGCAACTATATCAACAAAATTGTACGTTTCCGTCTATCCTAACAAAGTTCATAATTGTGTTACGACTCGTCGAACCCTATTTCACAGTTGAAACTTTTCCGAGCTATGTACGAAGTTGGTATTTATTTTGCGTCTTGCAAAAATATATGCTTTTGCTAGCTCTCTTTTTGTGTCAATTCACAGCCGTGCACAATCGTTTGTTTATTTATGTTTGGTTTTTATGCCTTTAAATTTGTGTTTTTTTTCTGACTTGCTGTCATTTATATTCCTCGTGATATAGCAACAATTTTTAAGTGCCAATATTTTTATTTGTAGTGCAGTATTTCAATTTGTAGTCAGTGTTTAAGTGATATAAAAGGTTACTTACATGAATTTTAGCACAAATATTACGCTAAAATTTAAATATAAAGTAACATGTCAAGAAATTTTTTGCTTTGGTTAAATACTTTTGTCATGTTTTTCTTAACATTGTCATTGATTTCGAAAAGCACCATCTGCTCGCAAGACTCATCCAATACACTCAACCTATGCACATAAAGGATTAATACTATTGATATTAAGATCTATTATGTTAAATACTTTAGGATTGGCTTTTACATGAGCATGCGAACTGTTTTGAAGCAAAGTACTTGTATTACCACTGATTTCACCTCTTCCACGACCAGTTATTCCCCGAATTTCGCTTTTCTTCCCCTGAGTAAAAATTAATGGAATGTTACTCAACAGACAAACGCCCTAATCTTCTAAACACTACCGTATTAATCCTGAAACGAAACAGTCAAAACACCGTAAGGAATATTTCAAGATTTAGGATAGGTATAGGGTAACATATATCATGTGATCTTTGAACAATTCCTGCAATTAGTTCGTGTTACCAACACAACAATTTTTTTTGGCCACGCGCTATTGTGGGCGCAATGGCGTATGGCCAAGAAACTGTCCTGTTTATAACATATATATTTGTTATAATTTGGCAAATATTTAAGACTGAGGATGACTACTAAAATTTTAAGAAGTAAATTACGTCATTATTAATTTATTTTGAGAATAAACACCAATAAGTAACATAAGATTATGTTAAATTTAAAACTTCTATATTTCAAATGTTACAATTTTGAGTTTTGGACACAATAGCTATTCTCCAACAGTTTATCTTCTGGCAGTAAGGATTTTCGACTGAGCGGGTTAAAACAAATAAGAAAAATCACACAGTACAAAATATATTCATTAACCTTCGAAGTCACAGAAATAACCAGGTCTATGAATGTCTAAAGAGCATACGTTTTCTATTAATTGTTTAATGAAAATATTAACGTAATTTGATTTAAAATTAAAGCTTTGCTTTCGGGGTTTAGAGATATTTTGAATTTTATTACGTTGCTAGATATACATAAAATAACTATCAAATACATTCTTAAATAACTAATAAAAAACCTCCAAAATGTAAGACCAGTATGTGTCACTAATAAAGAATCTAGTAATTGACGTTAAAGCTTTACAAAGGGAACTAATAAATTGAATTCAATAGTTAATATTCAAGAACGTAGTAAAACAATTTTGTACTAGGATTTTAAGATTAACTTAGACAAACTCTAATACATTTTTCTAAAGGGGCCTTCATATACAGATTTTATGCTACCCATTAGATACAGAATTCTCAGAACACTAATTACCTAAATTGATATTTCAGCTGATTACTACTTTAAAGAATTTTCATCTAAATATAAATCGCTGTAATACATCAGATTTTTAATAATTACTTTATGCATAAAAATAAGAAAAATTTTTTCAAGTAAGATTTTTAACGAGAACTTCAGTTGTTATTTCTATACAAAATAACTTGTTAAACATTTTAAGTAACAGCAGAAATCATATCACAATGGTTATACACCTTCGAAATCAATTATTCTTACACCACTGAACTTTTCAGAAATCAAATAATAGGACAAAAATGTATACCTGTCGTCATTATGTTACATTTTATTTGCGTTTTTTTATTTAGATTTCGAATGATTTTTATTTTAAATTTCTGTACTAAGAAAGCAAATGATATTATATAAATTACATTTGCATGTTAACCTATAAGAAATACACGTTTGTAGACTTTTAATTTTGTCATAGAGTATTAAATTTGTATGCAAAGCAAATAAGTATTTTGGATTGACGCCATTGCAGCAAATTGTGTCACAGAAAACCACAGGCAAGTGAACAGCCAAAATGAAATTTTTTCGCAACTGGCAAACATAGGAAAACCAGTAATACCGCAAGGACTAAAGTTAGTGAGTTACAAACGACCAAACAATAAATAATATAGACACAAACGAGCATTCAGGCACAGAATACCAATCAAGAAAAATAAATAACTAAGATTATTCCATAGTGGAATACCTTTAGCAAGTGGCAAAATAACGAGAAAACAGACAAATAAAATTCAACACAAGCAGAAAAACAATAGGAACGACGAAGTATCTGCATTGAATATATATATACATATATATATGCATATATATATATATATATATATATATATATATATATATATATATATATATATATATATATATATATATATATATATATATATATATATATATATATATATATATATATATATATATATATATATATATATATATATATATATATTCAATGGTGTTAGTAGACGACTTAACAGACACCTTGAGCAAAGCGAACGAGTATAATTAATACTATAACTGTACTGTGAACAGTAAAACAATATAAACACAGACGCACACAGTTGTCTCCTCGCAACAAAAACTGCGACGTTTCTGGAACTGCAATGTCGTCGTCTTCAACTTCCTAAGCGTCGCGCTGTTCTCGTCCCGTTCCTTTGGTGTGTTTCAAATGTGTTTTTGCTTCGTTTTTATAAATGCCTTGTGTATGTTTTGTTTCTTTCTACCTGGATCCTTTCGGATAATTTAGTGGATTTTTTTTATTCTTCTTTAGTGATTTTATGAATATTTTCTGTAAATTTTATTTGTATATTTTTTCTTTTTGTATATTCTTTCTTCACTGTCTGTTTAGTTTTCACGTCTCTTTTTTATTGCGTTTTAGCTTTTTAATTTTGTTGCATAAATGTTACCACTTCACATTACTGTATAAGTTTACTTATGATTTTGAAAATTAAGTCTAAATTTTGATATTTTAATTTTAAGAGTTTGTCGTGTTCTTTTCTTTTCTCGATTGTTTTCTTTGTCGTAGTTTCTTGCTCTGCTGGTTAACACGTGTCACTCGCATTGCAAGATTATTTCAAACACATTGCTTGTGATGTTTTGACGAAATGGGTTAACCTCCTTCAGTTGATAATGTGGTGTTTATCCTCTTCCTTATATTGTATTGTGTTTATGTCAGAATGTGTGGTTGACGCATTATTTCCTATTTGTTTAGTGAGTATTGGTTTTTATTATTATAGTCTAGCAGTTAGCCCAGTTGTTAGATGACAGTTTTGCTGGTCTCTTTATGTAGACTATAGCTGTAAAAGTTGACTGCTGCCCTACTCTTGTGGATATTGATTAGTATATTACCTCCTTGAATGTCTGGTAAGATTTCGGTAATGAAAGTACAATGGATGGGTTGGTTGGTATGTTTTATGATATTGAAGGTTTGAACTATATGACTGCTAGATTTAGGTTGGTGTATACTTGAATTATGGTTTTGGAATATGTCTTAATGTTCCTAAATCATAGTTGATATCAGGATCGCTGATGGTTTGTGAGGCATGTAAAGGCATGTTAGGGTGAAACTGATCTGGGGGGTTGAGTTGTGTTATGAGTAACTTCTGAAATATAATGATAGCTGATTGGAATTGTGGTTTGATAATGAACGTTTGCAAATGAATTAAAAATTAATTATATAAAATTGATATATAGTGCTAGTGTAGTGAAATTTTATGTAGACAGATGAGAACATTAATAACTAACTTCCTACGGTATGTTAAGTTCTTAACATGGTGTGGGGGTGGATTACATCATGTCAAATTAAGTCATGCTGTGATGGTTTGTCTCAGGTATTGGTAGGCTGGAACTGGTTAGTTCAATTCGGGACCTGTGACTTGGAAGTTTATATAAAATAAGCGGAAGCAAAGAATACTTTAGTCATAGTATAAAAATAATATAAATCCTGCTACACAAGTTATGAAAAATATAAGTCATTGTAAAAGTCTGATGTGAGTGGACTCGAGATGAATATTATTTTAAGTTCAATGTACGATAGCTAAAATTTTTAAGTCATACATGAGTAAAATTATTGAGACATAGTTTCAGCACAACAAAACTAATGACAAGTGAAATATGGTGGCTCTCAAGGAGGTTGGAGCAAACAGAATTTGTGGATGGATGGTGTGAGGTATGCAGAGAGGGTGGAGCTATGTGTGGAGCATGAGAAGAATGAGGAGCAGATTGAGGAGACGTGTGCGGA
The DNA here is from genome assembly GCA_003012365.1 of Medauroidea extradentata. NCBI lineage: Eukaryota > Metazoa > Arthropoda > Insecta > Phasmatodea > Phasmatidae > Medauroidea > Medauroidea extradentata. The sequence continues at coordinate 2,097 of PNEQ01043341.1, read as the reverse complement.
GCATGAGGGTATATGTGCGGAGCGTGAGGAGAGTGTGTGGAGTCATGTACAGCATGTGGAGAGTGCCTAGTCTTGTGTGGAGAGTGCATAGTTGTGTGTGGCGATAGTTGTGGAGCGCGTGTCGCATTCATAGTAATGTGTGGAGCATGCACAGTTGTGTGAGGATGGTTGCAGTGAGTGCGTAGATGTGTGTGGAGCATGCATAGTTGTGTGAGGATGGTTGCAGTGAGTGCATAGATGTATGTGGAGCATTCCTAGGTTCTGGTCCCGATCTATGTAAGGAAAGGGAAGATGGGAGACTTCCAAAATATATTTACTGGAATGATGTTAACGACATTGTTGACAGATGTATAGTTGCCTCTTAGTATACTGGAAATAATTCGCATACAAGTGAAATATCCAGCATCATCGAAGAATTGCGTGAAGACGGATACATAGAATGAAACACCAAAATACTGCTAGCGAGCTTCACAAGCCAGCAAGGTAAAACTGGCCTCGAAGTATAGTTTGGGTGTTTGCTTTGAAGGATTTGTATCAAGCAGACTCGGTTGAAATGATTTCTTATGCTTGCAAGTATAAAGTTTACAAGTACATTCTGGCTGTTCATGACTGCTACATTAAACATTCGCGGGCTGTGACCATAAAACTAAGAGTGGTGGGGATATAACAAATGCGATGAATATTGTTTTGCAAGATAAAGGTCCGAGCAAGAATTTGCGTACTGACCTCTGAAAAGAATTCTACAACACATAATTTCGAGTACTGATGTCAAAAATAAAATAAAACATTATTCAACCCACAGTGGTCTTAAGGCTAGTATCGTAGAACGCTTTAATCGTACTTTGAAGAATGAAATGTGGAAAATATTTTCAGCACAAAGAAGCTACAAGGGGTTGAATATATTACCCAAGCTTGTGTCAAAATATAATAATGAAGTACATAGGACCACGAACATGAAGCCTGCGGATGTCAAAGACAACTCTTTACTGCACACTGTTTATAAAAAATAAGAAGAAACTGGACCTGCACATGCATAAAGTGAAGGTTGGAGACTATGTAAGGATATCGCGAGTGAAGGGGACATTTACGAAAGGCTATACACCAAATTGGATCACTGAAATATTTAAAGTGGTCAAGAATCGGCACTACGAACCAAGGACCTACTACCTAGAAGATGTGGAAGGCAAGACTATTCGAAGAGGCTTATACAGCGAAGAAATTAGAGTTACCAAGTATCCAAATACATATTTGGTCGAGAAGGCATTGAAGAAGAAAAGAAATAAGGTTCTTGTGTGATGGTTGGGGTTCGATGCAAGCCACGACTGTTGGATTCGTCAATCGGACATTGTGTTTAAAAAATGTGAATTATGTATGAAGGAATAAATAACTATATTTGTATACAGCTGAATTTTTGTGTAATTGTTAAAAAACAAAAGTTCTTTTTAATGGTAATTTTATAAGACTGCTACTGGGGTGCCTGGAAGGCAGTCAGTAACGACAAACTTTGAACAGGTTGAAACTCGAGGCGATGAGCTGGTCGAAAGCATGCAGTTTCGTCGTCTTGCCCGCGCGAAGTGCTGGACTGTCCTGTGCGCGGCCGCAGACCTTGGTGAGTTATGCACCGCGTGCTTGTAGAGACCCGCCCGACGTGCGAAGAGAGGATGCGTACAGGAAGGCTGGCAGATGTTTACACCTCTACCAGTTCATATTGCATTGTCGAGTGAGCAGGAAGTGTTCTGTGCCTTGTTAGAGGAAGACGCCGAAACATTTGATGATATAATTCGTCTCACAAGGAGGCATATACTCCAGCACAACCACTCATTCTTATTATGCGCGACTGAAGCAGGACGCCAGTTCGTAAATCAGCTACACCAGTGCATCCATCTCTACCATTGCTACTGTAACGAGATCGTCACAGATTTTAAAGTTTATTTATGTTTGATGATACAACGAACTGAGAAAGACTTTGCTATTATGGGAGCATCAGAAGTTTTAGTGTTTTGACAGTTCCCACCTTACTATAGTAATTTTTGTTCAACTTAATTAATTTAATGTTATTATTGTTTTGTGTTAGATTAAGAAAATCTCTCACTCCTA
>PNEQ01043340.1:0-22245 GCA_003012365.1 Medauroidea extradentata | reverse complement strand
TTTATAAAAAAGAATAAATATGTCGATTTCAACTAATTTTATTTCAGTATCGTTTTTAAACAGAAAAATACACGGAACAGTATTCAATGTATCGCTGCCAACCATTGAAAGAGTAAGGTAAAATGTTGAATTACATGCAGTAATGGCTAGTAATTTTTTTTCGAAGGTTATATTTTTAGTGCTCACTTTATCCCGAATTGCCTGTAATAGAGTTATTACTGCATGCAGGGTAGTTGGCTTGAACATTAAAATGTAAGTCGTTACACACTGGAAAGGTTTTAAAAGTTTCTCTCTGCAGAGTATAAACAAGTGTGAAGCAAATACGCTAGGCAGACTGACTTACACAGAGGGTAGGGACGAGAGAGGAGAGATTGACGTGCCGCGGGGCAAACAGGTGCAGCTGCTGAAGACAGCCTGTAGCCTCAGCTTGAACCAGTGGGTCTTGGTGGTCCTGCATGATGGCACATGCACACAGGAAGGATGAGCGCCCAGTGCACACTGTTGTCGTGTTACCTGCAGCCAACCAGAACTACTCTCACTAAACCAACTCAGCATGTCACCACAGACTGCACAGTCAAGGCTTCAACACACACAATGCATAAGTCAATAATAAAAACAAAATACACTGAAAAGTGACAATTACCTAATTTACATTTCAATATGCATAAGGTGATTTTCTGTTTTGATTTGTAATGCTCACTTGAAGTTTGATCTTCTACACTCAATTCCCAATTATCCACCCACACAAACTCTAAAAGGTGTGAAGAGGTTTGACACTGTAGATAATTTTAAAAAGTGCTTAATGTGCAATACCAATAAACACTATAAAAGTTGTATGTACTTCATATTTTTGCACTCTATTAAAGTAGAGATTGTAGTACAACTTGAAGATCTAGTAACCTTAAATAAAACTACTCTCAAGATAGATTGCACAGTCACACTGAGTAAAACTAAAGGTCTCACTGAGTGACATGCGAAGAATTTTTACTGCATGGACAACAAGCAAGACAAATATAAGAAAAACTCAGGATTTCTTCAAGTAATTAAGGTTAGAATACTACATGGGGAAAGATGAGCAATGTCATGTTTTAAATAGCATTTTATTTTCAAAAAAATGGTTATGGGAACATTTTATAAAAAAATTTATGACATAGTTTTATTAACTTTACAAATACTTTAAAGTATCAATTCGCCATCATGTCAGTTTCGTCCATTATAAATAAAAAATAACTTAGTTGGAATGAAGTTATTACGAAAATGCTTGACCAATCAAAATTGATGTGTTAGGATAGAGGTAGAAATTCAACAGATACATACAAAGAATCACACAAAGAAAAATAATAACAAAACAGTACTAAACAATAATAATACACAAACACAAAAATAATAACAAACCTGGCATTCTTTTTCGTCACTTTTACAAATCAGTGCATGAAAAGAAATTGTTTTTCTCGCCATGTGCACGTTAACAATTCACTTTTACAGAGATATCTTAATATTCTGACTGTGTAATGAAAATGCAATATCCTTATTTTGTTCTTCAAATTTTCTCAGTTTCACTTTTACCTCCAAAATTCCTCATGGAAATATAAAATCAACTCTATTGAACTCTATTGGTTTGCTGTGGTTTATATAAAAATTAATTTGAAATATGCAAAAGTTTGTAACATATAGTTTCTCTATGTTACGAAAATCAGTAAAATTTGTTTTTGTTTGTTGGTTAAACTGCTTGAAGCAGGAATGTTAATATCTTTGGAAGCTAATACCCCGTACTCTTTGGGTGAATCAGTTTATTTTATGATCAGTGTAAACTTGTAAAAGTTTCCACAAATCTGACTTTTTCTAGACGTATACGTATCTTCTTGCTTTAGTGTAGGATTTTTACTTACTCCGACCAAGCTATCAATAGGCGGGGGACGATTTTGCAGAGAGGTGACGGATCGGGATATGACAACGAAGAGGAAAGAGTAATGTAAACTAAGGAAAGGAACGATTTTTCTAATAATTGGGAAAAAAACTGAAGAAAAATTTATCACCTTCGACGAGATTTGATATTGTAGGTGAATTTAATCAACCAAATATGAGGAATACTGTTATTCAATTCTTGCGATGGTCTTAAGAAGCCTCAAGAAAGGAAATATAAAATTATTTATGATATAAGAATATTCCTTCGAGAGATTGGATTCCACGACTCCCGGGGAAGAGGTTTCGATACCCAGATCGGAATCGTTGCCTCGAGAGGTCCGAGGAGACGTCTGGAGCGGAGGTCATCGTCCAGCCTGGTTTTATAGCCTAGTGACGGCTACTCCTACTATGCTGTTTCTACGCATATTCCAGATCCCGTTACCCACGTCGGGAGATGCTTGTTAGCAAGAAAACTACAGGCGAGGTCAACTGCACAGACTTCAAAGAGGTGTACACCCCAGCAACTCACGTTAAAATTCTGCTCACTGACATAGAGAATTTAGTGCGTACAACAAAACCCATACTAGAACCCTGAAGAATCCATCACTGGTATTTGCAAGATGTCATGAGAAAATCTATGATAAATATCGTATGAGTTGCAGTGTTGTATCCAGCTATCGGTAGTTTGGCACGGTCTTATAGTCAAATCACTTACCCAATTTTCACGACACTAGGTTACCCAATATTGTTTTAATTTCATTTGCACACCTTAACATCAAGTTAATTTGTGGAAGCTAAATTTCTATCAGCATATCTATTGCATCACACACTTTACCAGCTAAATAAACAGTAACTTCTACAAATTCAAATTTGTTTCTTTAATCCACACGTACAGTTTACTTGGTTGATGGTGCCGGTCCTTTACACAACATATTACGTACAAAAGAACCCCTTCAAAAAATGTGTTTGTTTATACAGACGTCACAAGTTTATCTGTAAAGCAGCTGATTGAGAGCTTAGTGCGTATTCCGTAGTACTGTTGTTTGAACTGTACTGTTATTGATCATGATAGTTGGAAGTTTTTATAAGCTTTTTGCCATTTGACGTGGTGGAAAATAAAAAATTGTTGATCAGTGTAAGTTTTCATCATGGTCTTAAAAATTTAGGTCTGGACACAAGCATATCTACCAATATTGACCTCCATATGACTGATGACACTACTAATATAATACAGTGGATTTTCTATGTATTGAAACCTGATTGATTGAAATACCTGCATCCATGGAACACACTCTGGTGTCCATTTCTTTAATTTACAACATTTTAAGACCACATCCATTGAAATCCCTTATGTACTGAACATTTTTGTCAGTCCCATGAGAAACGATGGACAGAGAATCCACTGTGCTGGTGTTATTAACATTTCTAAATACAGTCACACAACTAGTGCAAGTGTCCCTTGTGACACAGACTTGCTACTTGAACTAGATATATTTACCACATTGTTAAAACAGTACCATTGTACCAGCAACGCCAACAATTATTTAAGGAACTAGTTCAATCATATGAGGAAATTTTTCTACTACAGTGTCCTGACCTGTTTTTCTAAGGACGTGGTGTACTTAGACGGACTGAAAGTCAGCATCCATGGAACATATCTTTGGTTCCATTTTATATTTATCTGAGTTTCAAGACAACATTCATTATGTCCTCATGAATTAAAATTTTTTGTCAGTCCTCTGAAAAATGCTGAATAGAGAATCCACTGTATGTATTACAGGATTACTAGTATACAGTGGCTGATCTAGAACCTGGTCAAGGTGGGGGCTGGAGTTCTTTAACAAGTAACAATGTACTTTACTAGCTATAAAAAAATGAATAAATAAATAAAACTACCCTGTGTCAACCATCTAGGAGCAAAATTACGAATAATCCAAAAATTAATTAAAAATAACTTCCATGGACAATATTTTAAATAAAAAATATTATATGCATAAAAAATAAATGATATCAAAGAGTTCTTCAGGAATGAGTGAACACACATTTTATTTTTTGCATCAGCTTAAGGGTTGAATGTACCAATACGAAATTGAGTTTTTATATTTGCATAGGCAATATTTTGAATAAAAGCTAACAGTGATAGTGCAACATATAAAATGTTATTAAAGTTTATGTGAAAAAATTTTTTATTTTTTTATTTTTGCCCTATAATAAATATTACGTACTATCTTAAGCATTTATTATTTGAGAACAAACAGGACGTTTTAAAATGTGTAGGCAGGTTCCTTTACGATAGTTTGCCGTTACCTTTAGCTAAATTAATACATTACTGTTGCTTTTTGCAGTGTCAAAAAATCTTTAACATAATTTACTTGGTTTCCAGACTTAAGGTGAAACTAAACAAGCAGATATTTTCCTACCAACAGCAATTTCAACATCACAGAGGCAATTTGTGGTAAACAATGTTGGGAATCAACTAAAGGAATACCGGTAATATTGTGCTAACTCAAAGTTTTCAAAACTGTCTTTTTGATATTCTAAGTGATTGGCTATCACTATAAAAATAATTATAAAATCAGTACTGACTACTGACGAGTAAAATTCTGTGGTTGATCAAGAGGGTTCAGGTCTTTTTAAAATTTATATGTTCTTCTACGCTCTGAATTGTGTGTAAACATATCAATGAATTGAAATCTGGTATGTTTTTTTTCTTCAAACAATCTTCTTTATATTAAGTGTTGCAATTTGCTGTTGACAGTGTAACAGTTTTATCCACTTTATGCTGGAAAGTAATTAGTATTTTCACAGTCAAGATAAATTTATTATCACTTCTGAAATCGAAAGTCTCAAAACGAAATATGTGTATATTTCTGTGTGAAAGAAGAAGCATAATAGAAACCCCAATAAACAAGTCTTGAATTACTAGACACAACTAGGAGATTGCAACCAATATAGAGGAAACAATGGGTTTATTTATTTTTTAATGTCATCCTGCAGCCATTTGCTTTAGGAGCAGGCAATTATGAACAGTATACCACTCTGACGTCAGAATTCTAAACTCTGACATTAACAAAACAAAATTAAATTGAGAACGTAAGCAGTTCTTCAACAAATAGCACTCATAATTTTGGAGTTGGCTGCAACAAATTATGTTAAAACCTGGTCTTTTAAAAGTTTCGAAAATAAACTGAATTATTTATTAAATAAAGAGTTGCTGCTTTATAAACAGAAATTTTTAAGCTAAGCAGTTACAAATAAAATTTGTACATATTAATTTTCTGTGAAATATATTTTTTATTCAGGCAAGTTGGGGAGGTAAGGGAGGGGTTGAGCAACTCCAGTCTCCTTCTGGATCCACCAGTGCTTGTATACCAATTTAATAATAGCAAAAATTACTTTTAATATAATTACATACACAATAATTTTTTATGTAGCTTTTATGGAAGTAAGTCACATCTTTTTCGTTCCCACTGTTTGCAGCTGATAACATGTTAAGGTTATATGGTGTTTAGGCAAACTGGTTCACTAAATCCTGTACCATTTCCAAACAACTCTGTGCAGTTATTAAAAAAATCATATACATAATTGTAGTTTTAAGTACAGCAACATTTAAATATTAGGAAAATAACTGCAACATTTGATTAAAATATGTTAATGGTAATTATCAGATTTAATTTAAACAAGGTAACTATTTGGTTGGATAGAAGATTGCAAGCTTTTGCAGCTGATGTCTTGATGCAAACTACAGTTCCAGACTGAAGCAGTGTCTTCATGGTGGCAGGAACATACGTTTCACTATACACTTCGACAAACATCTATAGTGTCTCGCTTGCTAAACTAATGGCCAGAAGTTCTAGTAGACCTCAGAGGAGTTTGTATAACTTAAATTAACACGAGAAATGCAAATAGTACATAAACTGTTTTAATTGTCATCAGGGAACTCCTAATTTCTGTGAAACAAAACTTAAGTCAAGTATTTACAAGAATGTATCTGTTCTAATTAGAAACTACTAGAACAATATTATTTTTAAAAAATTACTCCATATTAAATTAGAAAAAAATATTCAAACATCAAAATTCTAAATATACACATTCCTACTCAACACAAAAATTACATCACAATTCATTAAGTCACTCAAACTCTGTCAAGAACAGAATTACCTTGAAGTTCTGGACCTACAGTAGTGATGAGAGCAGCCAGAAGTTTCCCAATGCACTGGTGCACATCGACGTAGGACTCAGAAACATTCAGCAAGAGTTTGAGGGCTAGCGAGAGTGTTGGCTCCACGTATCCTCGGAACATGGGACCCCCAGAGTCAGCAATGAGAGCTAGGGCATGCAGCGACCATACCTGCAACAGACAGAGGTATCTAGGGTGCTAAATTGCAGAAAACTTCCTCTTTCCCTACTTAACGTCACTGTCCAGACTAGCGACTGAATGGACAAATTTTAATAATACTCAAGTGTAAGGTATGATGACTAGTTGAAAGATGCTCTCTTGGTTAACTGCTTGTTTTATTGACTATCAGCGGATTCTAGGTCCTTTCAGGGCAAATTATAGTAGCACTCACAGTTCAAATTTCACATATGGTGGTAATTTTCATTTCCGTACATAGAATCATCCTTGTTCGCAACTACATATATATTTTTTTTTTTGCTTAGGCTGACATATCTGAATAGCAAAGGTGATGAGAATACACAAAAGAATTTTAAAAAAATATTTTAATCACTATGTATGTTATCAAGGAACAATTACAGTGGCATGAAACTAATTTAATTTCATTTCTTTATGTTACAAAAAAAAAAAAAAAAAAAGTTTATTAAAAAAAATGTATGAAAATATGAACAGAAATTTTTTATAAGAATAACTGTGAGAATGCAGAGTTAATGGAATAGGAGAGAAATCATGTGTGCTCAAGGTGTGACAGGGAGCTGCAGGGGCTGCGTACCTGCACCACAGGAGAGGTAGCGTCCTGAGCGAGGGCTAGCAGGATACTGACGCTGGTGTTGAGGTGCTGGCTGGAGCCCATGCTGCCCACATAACGGTGCAGGCAGCCCAGAGCCAGTGAGTGTCCCGTGCGAGATGCCACATCCCGCGCCGACTTCAGCCGGTCAAAGCTCGTCTGGGCAAGCTCCGCAGTGAACCTGGAGTCCCCCACCACCTGTGCTGTGCGCCCCAGCGCCTCTCCTGCCGCGCACCGCAGAATGGGGTTGCTGCTTGTCAGTGCATTCTGCAATACCCAACATTACGTCAGTCACTAACGTCAACGTGCAAGCACTTTTACATTTGTACTCGCATCATTACTTTGAACACTAATCAATACGAAATGTTATTTTGAAGAGTTTTTTTTTTTTTAACTAGTTGCATAAAGAGTAAAATTCCTGCTCGTTTTTTCAGGTTAGTATTGAAAATGTTTAACAGCAACAATATTGGGCTGAAACCTGGGTGCATCGTGAACTTACTATAATGAGTGAAGTGGCAGACTTCTTGACGTCTTCCTGGCCAAATGTGGCCTTGGCTTCAGTGAGTCCTTTGAGGCCACTGAGTACAGCAGTGAACACATTCATCTGCACGGCCTCCTGGCGCGAGGACTTGGCCTGCCGTATGCACTCGGCAAAGTGGTCCAACATCTGCAGCCTGTGTTTGTTGGCCACGCGGGAGAATATCTGACCAAACAGCACCACTGACATGTCGATGACTGCAACGCCAAGTGGCAATGGCCCCGGGACCAGCTCTCCCTGCAACGCAAGTGGCATGACCACTGCTTGTAACAAAGCCTCCACTAATCAATACAACTCTTACTAGTTTATCCTCTCACATAATATGAAAACAAATAATTGTACATGCAGTAAGTACACTACAACTTTTCACAGAGTGTGTCTTTTCTATAATGGGTGTTTGGGAAATGTTAGATCAAATAGTAATGGGTCGTAGGTAGGTACTTTAAACTCATTTATTACTTTTGTAGCAAATGACCGTATTTTGTTGTAAGCCTATATTTGTTATCAGGCAGTTACAAAATATTAATGCTGAAATTTAATTAATATTTACCGGACTTGCTCTTTAAAGCTTTGTTTCATTCAACCACTAGTCATTTTGTAATACTGCAAGTTGCTTTGTTATTGAATGGTAGAAAATTTAATAAATATGTATCTGAATTGTTATCCTTCTCATTTTGTATGTTCATTGTATTCCCTTCAATCATAATATTAGGGGTACATATATACATTTTTTTGTAGGTATGTCTAGTAAACTAGCTTTTGGCGATGGTAAAAGGGGCATTAAGTTTGCCTACTGAAACATGTACTTTTCTTGCAACTTTAATGGGCATTTAATGGGGCACAAGTGTCATTACTTTAATATGTAACTTTATCCTTCTTACCATCTTTAGTGACAGGCCAAAAAAGCATAAGTATCATTTTATTTTCACATGACTAGTAGCCTTTTTAATACCCACCTCGGAATTATGGTTATAACGTGAAAATGGAACTTTGTGACTTAGGTAGCTTTCTCATTTGCTAACACTTCAAAAATCTTCCAAAGAACTCAGAACAGAACAAACAAAACTCTTGAGAAGGAGTTCATTACTAATAAAAAGTGTGTGTGCAGAAACTTACCGGGGCCACAGGCCGGAACAAGCAACAAGGATCATGCTCCAGAGCTCCTGACCCTGCTGCACTGTTTGGCTGCAGCTGCAACATGCAAGCACATATTTATTCAACACCGTCTAATAACCACGACACTAATATCAGCAGCCCCACCACTCAACTCACACTCTCTCCCACCATTCCACAGAAAATTCAACATAACAAATCTTGGTGAACACCGTATACAAATGTTTAAATACAGTATAACCTAATTGTACGAGGCCTCACGGTGTCCGAGAATGACCACATAAAGTTGATGCCTCGTAAAATCCAGTACTCATAAAATGGGGGTTATGCTTCACGGTACCCGAGTATGACGTAAAATATTTCTACATGAAATTGCATACTCGTAAAATTGGGGTTATTCTGAACAATAACTGTAAGTTTATTACAAAATGTATACTAAGAATTTCAATGACACTTTTTCCATTTACAGAATCATTGTTTTATCACTTTGAATAATATTTTGTTTCATATAGATGAACTACCTATCATTCACTGGAGCTAGGCAACCGTAACAGCACTCTATATCTTTGAATGAGCACATTATGTCCAGGAACGGATCCAAGGGAGGGGAAGTGGCCGTACGGGCGATGCCCCCCACCCCCCTAAATCCCCCACAAAATTCAAGTATGTACAATGTAGAGACCTTAAAAGTGAACTTGAGGAGAATGGGTTCTTTTGGAATATTTATAAGGAAAAATGTACACAAACTGGGCAAAGAAGTGTCAGTTTGTTGCAGCTCTATCCTTGTCGAAAATTGATTTTTTTTAATTTCGCACCCACTAAAACTAATTGCTGGATCTGTATCTGACTGAGACTGATGAAAAAAAGCCAAGGCTAATATGTTAACTGAATAATACCAAAACCTGAACCTTGAACTGAGTTAATAAATGTTACACAATTTGACGACTGTTCATGTTGTAGTGTCTTTCCATGCTATACTGTAATACACTAGAATAGAGGTCTGATCTTCTTTACTATTACAGCAAGTAATGACATCAGTCAGGGGATTTTCGAGTTAAAGGTTGACAAAACAAGAAGTAGCTTGCTACAACTCCAGCACTACGAAGCTGAGGAGATGAATGAACACCTTATTTCCATTTAAACATTTTCATGCTGTATTACAAACACTGAAGCCTACACTGGAAGTTTACACAGTTCTGGGAAGTATTCAAAATGAGAAGAGACTGTATTTCGTCTGTACCTGGACCCTAGCATTTGGTTAGTAATGTCCAACCTGGAGTTGAGAGTTGTACTAGTGAGATACTGTCCTCTTATTCCCACAATCATAAAGCATGTGACACTGCTTGGCTCTATAAATGGCAGCACATGAAGGATCCTTTTTATTGGTCAGTTTTAAGTAGATTGCCCAGCCTTAGTTCACAGAGCAATCCCAATAAATTCACTACGAGCAAACAGCACCCAATGCATAAGAACATATTGACAGCTTTCACATAAAACGTATTGGATGGAAAGGCAGGTAATGTTCAGTGTCCCATGCTACATTTCTCTGGACATGAGTTCTTATGCAGTAAACCTGATGCTATAGGCAACACTCTAGGATTTTCTTTAGTTTGACACAAAAATAACACTAGAGCACAAATTCCCAGTTTATGTTTATCTCTTTAGCATGACAACATATGTAAACTTCTGTGTCTTTGCCCAAGAATATGTGAACCTCAACACATTGTGTTTAGGGGCAGGCCAGTTACTCTTGCAAAATAACTTCCCTGACTAGTGCTACACATACTTATTTGACCACCTGGTAATCCACCTCAACTCATTTTCTGAGGATAAAATTACAAGCCTAAAGCCAAGTAATCCAATGCATTTCTTGAGGAGGGTGGGTGAAACCCTGACTTACATAAACACAACTTCTTATGCAACAGTCCGTGATGCATGGAGTAGCATCAGGCTCCAGACTGGGCAATCCAAGAGTGTCATATACACATCAGGCTTACCACGTTAAGAACAGATTCCCAGAGAAACATGACACAGGACACCAAACATGAACCGATGTTCACAGATGCAATCCAACCTAGGAGTGTTGAGGTGAAAATTCAAAATATATTTTCAGGAACTGTATGCCATTTGGTAGCTGTATGTTTATCAGAAATTCTCTTTGAGAACTAATTCCAGACTGTCTACTTAAAAACAGCCAATAAGACATTTGAGTGTGACAGACTGGGGTTACATGCTGCCACAAAAGAGTCTCGTCAGTCTTGCCAATGTACACCTAGTAACTGTACGTGGTTTTCAAGACAGGAACTTGCAGGCTGATGACACAGCACCAACAAGTGTGAAGGACAACAAACCCACCCAGGACTAGAAACACACACATACAATGCTGCAACAGCAGAACTATGGGGGCTGGTGTGTCACACTACCTCAAAGGGCAATTGTCTAAGTGTATACATGAGATTCCTGAGGACAAAGTATGAACTGGCTCACACAATACAAAACAGGGGCATACTGATTCAAACCTTTATTGACTCAATTTATCACACAATGCCTCTGTTTCTCAGCCAACCAAATATTACACCAAAACTTCCACTAGCTTGCTGATGTAATGTGGTTCCTATTTTAGCCACAACCTAACTTCCTGGAAAGTACACACCCTCGCACTGTCTAATAGTAAATTAATCTTGACAGCTGTAAAACAGCTTCTTGAAAATTGTGAAATAAAATTGTTCAAAAATGTGCTGATCTGACTTTTCTACTCTTACATACGAAAACAGCCAGTCAGTGGGAAGCATAGAATGGCACAGCCCTCATCAGTTGCACACATCATTAACACTCTCGAGAGTTCCAGCCACGGTTCCCATACTTTGCCACCACATGACGACAAAAGGGCAGCAAGCTCACTACCAGCGTTTGCAGCCTTACATCTCTCCGACATCAGTAGCAATGTACATCTGAAGTGTCTCCATGCAACACACTTCTACTATGGTAACACCGGTGGGAGCACTGTTTAACCACACACCTTTGTATTTAAACTGGTTACCACTTCAAATCAAGGTTGAACATGTTACTAGGAGAAACTTTGCATTCATTTTAAAAATAACACAAAGTATTGTTTGCCTGCTGACTGAAAAAATAAATTTACATAATTAGCTTCACCAAACATCGAGGAACACAACATCAAAATATGTTCAGATACACTGACCAGAATTGTCCAGTTCTAAAACAATTTTCACTACAATGTGGTAATTTTTAAGAACAGAAATAATTGTCAAGTACAGTACTAAATAAAATTTTCAAATTACATAACAGAAGTTTCTAAGCAACAAATTTTTATCACATGCATAAGGCCAGTACCAGCACTTAGTTTCTATACAGGAGGGTGACTTCTCAGAAAGGTAGTTCAAAACAGATGTAAAAAAATATATTTGAAAATGTTCTTGCAACATTATCAAGCACTGCATTTTTAATGCAGATTAAATAAAACACAGCCATGCTAAAATGCTCAATTTTTAGCCAGTTTTCCAATAATTATCTGTTTTGCCATGCATTAAATATCAAAATGCACAGGCCAATGACTTGTGGAACAGAGAAATGTTCAGTTGAAATTATCTTAAGTTCAACAATGTCAAAAATTTAAAATTTGCACATTAAAAAAACATGCAATAGACAGAATTAAGGATACAGTCACATAAAATCTCTTTTGACTGAACATTTTTTCGCAGAACCTAAAACACACAAAATTATATACATAGCAGCTAAACATATCTGGAAATGGTTTTGTATGCTACACGTGTACTGTAGAAGCACAATTCAAAGTTAAATAAATATTTTTTGAATTATTTTAAGGCACATACAGTAACTTAACAATATGAACCGAGCTGTTCAAAGGAAGATCTAGATGATAAATCGACTTCAGAAAGAAAGAAAGTTTCAAGCTAAAATATGATTGTACATCACAGAAAATCACAGAAAACCAAAATTATGAGGCAGCGCAACAAGCATCAATAAGATGCTCCACAAAATTTGGCTATGGTTTGTGTGATAAGGAAGAACCTGCTGAACACTATTAGAATGTATAAATGGATCAGTCATGTCAAAGAGTTATATGTGTGTGAAATCATTTAAATCCAGGGACTTGGTTATCTTTAACAGGGTAGAAAAAAATGATTGCTTAGTATTTATAGAAGGTAATGACTAAGTTCCTTTCAATTTCATCAGTCCAGCTTAACAAAAAAATTAGCTACAATATGAACCTTTAAAAACAGACTTTCTTGAAATTTTAACTTTGAGCATTTTAACAATGACTGATTCAAATACTTTCCACTGACTCAAGCTACCAAAAATATTTTGCAACAAAACAACAATCCTTCCTTTCCTTTCTCTTCTGGAACATGATATGAGAGCAGAACAAAAAAGAAGAGAAGAATGCAACAATTGAAGGCATAGCAATAGAAGTGATGTCACCCAGATACAGCCTTTATAAATAAATTACTAAGGTCGCTATCTACATCAAGTGTTTTCCTTGCCTGTGAGGGAAGGAAGATAAGGAGCAGTTAGGATGACAATGTGACAATGACATGCCCATTACGAGCTTCGCAAGGCAAGCCACTGAACTGAAGTGCATACTTTCCATCTTGCTGTTTTCCCAACTGAGACTTGAGGCGGTGAACCTATCATATTACTGAACACAACTGCAATTGAGTCAAACATATGTCTCCATCGTCATTTGATTTTTATCCATTTGCCATATTTTTATTTTGAGACAGATGTCTCAATAAGACATTTATACCAATACTGGAGAGTGCCAAAATAGTATTTATAATACACACATTGTTTTGAAAACAAGATTCAGTCATAACCTCAAACATGTTTTCTTTCCATAGACAAAGATGTTGGAGACACTTCCAGTAGTTCCGTCAACAAACTTTACTTAAACATGCTGCAATACAGCTAATGAGGTGAATACATAAAGCAAAGCTCACAGCTTAAAGTGCATGGCCTGACCAACAGCAACTTTCGTGGTTTACTAGGTTATGACATACTTCATCAGCTATCACACCTGCTCTGTCAAAAATAGCAGCCATAGGGGTTCCATTCTATACAGATCACGCAGAAGTAACGAGCAGGAACAAGGCATGACGAGTTGTAAACAGTTCAGATTCTTAGGGATTGAAATTATTTGTTAATGGACGACAAACCAGCAGCATTTGCATCTTCGTGCGAGAGAACTAGGATGGCATGGCCAGCAACTGAGTGCCCATTATCAGCAGATAAGGTGACCTAGCAAAGGGGAATGCACCACCTTTGTGAAACGAGTGTAGCAGCAGGGCAGCTAACATTACATATGACAAACTGAAGGATACACTGTGCTAATGCCACAAATTCCTTCCCATATTATATAAGCACAGCAGAGTACCAAAGTGGCACACCATACCAACGGTATAACCTGAGCCCTTTTTTTGGTAGGATCAGCTCCCAGAAAGGTTGAATACACAGCTCATCACTGGAGGTATAAAGGTAGCTGTACATTTAGTGTAGCAAGCTAGGCGTCCGTTAAGTTACATGTGCGACTGTCTGAATAATGTGGCAAGGGTGAGCTCATAATGTTGAACAATAGTACTATGCAAGGTGACATACCTAATCATTACTCATATATTAAAGCCTTGGCAATGCTAATGCTACAACGCTGGCGACCCAGGACACACAAAATAATACTACTCAACACCTCACCTACTAACAGACGGGAGTCAATACAGAACGGAGCCACAGAGGTGAACACCAGAAATAAGGCGGTTGTAGCTTGTAAGGCTGCAAGCCAGGTTCGTTACCCATTCCCTACAAGAACACTTCACTAGGATAAAACTAACATCAGTTCACAACCAAGTTGTACCTCATTCCACCTCACCCTCAACCCGACCAGTAGCACTGGAAAACTTTTGTTTTGAAGGTGGGGGGAAGGGTTAAAGTTTGAAACTAAGACTCTGTAAAGGAGCATGTGTACCTGAAATAAAAGTGAAGAGTGCAGAGAGAGAGAGAGAGAGAAAGAGAGAAAGAGAGAGAGAAAGAAAAAAAGAGAAAGAGAGAGAAAGAGAGAGAAAGAGAGAGAGAGAAAGAGAGAGAAAGAGAGAGAGAAAGAGAGAGAGAAAGAGAGAGAGAAAGAGAGAGAGAAAGAGAGAGAGAAAGAGAGAGAGAAAGAGAGAGAGAAAGAGAGAGAGAGAAAGAGAGAGAGAGAAAGAGAGAGAGAGAAAGAGAGAGAGAGAAAGAGAGAGAGAGAGAGGCGGTAATTTCGGGGTCTTCTCCACAAAATTTGGATTTCAAGGTTCAAAATGGTAATACTATTTCAATATTTTTCATACCTTATCATATAATATAGCACTGGCTAAAGTCATAAATTTTTTTGTGAAAATTTGTTAAGAGTAAACAATTTTGCAAAAATACTATTCATCAAACATGAACGCTTGCCAATTCTGAAATAAATGTTATTTTAAGACACTGAAAAGCAAATTAAGTTACACATAAAATGCATTTTACCAAAATAAATATTCTCAGCTATAAAAAATTTAAATTTCATAAGTGAAAGCATACACAAAATAACAGAAACTGAAACAAATATGATGAGATATGTAAGCATTGTTTAAAATTGTTCAACAATAATAACTTATCTTTGTTCCAACTTAATAACGTACCAAAACTGTTTGAAGCACAACACAAATACTACTTCTCGTATTTTAACGCTGAGGAAAAATGGTTGCATTTACAATGAGCCCTATTTATAGCCATTTTCAAGTTCATATTTTTGTGTACTAACTTAATAATTCTGTACCAATTTGTATTACTAATACGTTACAATATTACATATTTTGTACCAATTTGTATTACTACTACGTTACAATATTACATATTTTAAACAGCATCAATAAAACATGTAAATTACTGTTAAGTATCATAATTTAGGAGTAAAAACATACATACACAATAATTGATTGATTGAGACTGCAGTAAGCATTGGGAAGTCTATCACAAGGACACTTTGATGTATGTACAACATAACTTGTTAAGTGTTCAATAAGGACAGTATTAGCCCTGTCTAGTGACAGACCACTAGTGGTGACCTTGAGAAGGGTCAGCTGGGTAGTATATTGTGTCATTTGGGGGCATATAATGACCACTCTCCTTACCTTTGCAACAAAAACTAGGGGAGCAAGTAGTAATTATGAGTAACTAGAAAGACATCTGTGAAATTAGCACTTGCATGCATGCTCGTATTTACGTAAATAACTGTTCTGGGAATACACTTCTTTCCAGGTAAGGTAACAAAACAATTTTCTATCGACACCATGTTTGACTTAAGTGCTATCATGTGTCACTAAAACGAAAAAAAAAAAAAAAAATAAATAAATAAAAAAATTGTGAAAATGGCTAAAAATGGTTTTTTTTTTGTGTTCCAGCATTCAGTCTCTTCAATGTAATGAAGAAAAATACATTCTGGCATCTGTAGTCCAATCCTTTGTATTCAGAAATGTACAATATTATGCTGTTGTAGATATAATTTCCGTGCTATATGATTACAATGAGCACGATACGGATATCTCGGGCAAACTCATGATTGCTCGCTCCTTGTCTCAAAACCATTATGTGCAAGGTTCTCAACTAGTGTCTGTCTTCTTCACTTCTAATGTAGCTCTTATCCGCCAGGTGCTAACTGGATAAGGTCAACAAAAGAAAAAGTAATAATGGTGCTGACTGCATCAGAAAAATGTAAGCTAATTTGCGCACCTTGAAATTCACAATGTTCGCAGGAGTCTGTCCTTAGGAGTTCCATATTCCAAATTTCCTACAGCAACAGAGTTAATAAGATCACATTGTAGCACAAAAAGGTATGAAATTGAAAACTGAGAAATTGCTTTGGATATTGTGAAAGGGTATAAATGCAATATTGTGACTCCACTTTAAAATTAGAGGATACAATGTACCTCTCTCACTACCTCTCCATTCCATCTCTGAAACCTGACACACATACCCTCCTTCCCCCACTTATTCCTTAGTCATATAGCATTTGCATGAAGTATGCCTTAATTGAGACTGTCCTTCCCCTGCTATGATACATGTCCAGGAACCATGAGGTGACCCCAGAGGGTAGCAGTAAAGTAACAGTGAACAGAATACAGGCACAAAGAACATCAACAGTCAGGTGTCTGCCAGTAAGTTGTCATTAGTCTGGGTCTAACCAGAAGTCCAACACCTCAGAGGTGCCCCACACATCAGCACCAGTCAACCCTTGAGGAACACCCCAGTAGAAACCAGCCCAAAGCAACATATCCAGCCACCAGTGCTGGCAAGTGCCGAGATTGGAAAGAGAGTGACACTTGCACACAGACGCAGGGAGACTTGCATCCAAATCTCACAAACACTATGTAAATAAGAAGCCTACAAAATACAACTCAGGATCGAGCACTACATACTGCAGAAACTCCCTCTAGTCTTTCTAAATGATTGTGACGAAGACAAAAGATTTGATTAACTCTTTAGCTACTGTATGTCATTTTTTAGGTAACATTTAACTGCGTAAATCATCACTTCACACATAATTTGACAATTTTTAATCGGCCACAAATAACTTGCAAATACTGTAATAAGCTATTACAAAAAATTATTAATGTGGAAGTTTCTTTGGCTTCTGTAACCTTTAAAGTTTTATCACCAACACAAAACACTATAATAAAATTCAATAGCTACCATTCTCCTTTTAAATGCAAACTATTCCGCAATACATTTTTAGTTCCAATTTCAATAGGCCTACTAAACAAAGTAAAATATAAATAAAAACAATCTAGAAAGGGTTCACTTATAAAAGCAAAGCAAAAATCATGCCAGCATATACATAGCAAAACTAAAAACACAATAAGCTTGCCAAATGGTGCCCAGTTTTGTTCTAAGGAGCAGTGTGTGAGATAATACAGAAAATTAAGTATCCTTGGGTTAGGCACAAAATATTGTTGTAATTAAAAATTTCTATACTTTCATGCCCCAAAGTAAACTAATTATATTAACAAATTTGTCGCAAAACAATAACCACTAATTTTTGGTACCAATGCTGTAAGAGGATCAAGATTTATTCTTCTTTTTGCATACAAACTCAAACTCAAGGATCTCAAAAAAACTTTTGGCAGAACACAGGACTGGAAAAAATAAGTATTTATTCCCAAGAGGGTGACCACAGAAATTACACTGACACTAACAATCTTGTAAAGCCAACTTTTGAAAATCAATAACAGCTACGCTGTACGTCTAGTCAATTTCCAAAATAGAGTAAAATATTTGTTCTGCTGACTGATGAAAATTATAGCAACCTCATAACTTCATACAGTGTTGACGATTGTCCAATATAATAGATTGAAGCTGTACTCTCAAGAACTACAGTATGCTTAAATTATTCACACATCTATATGAGCGCAACACCTACAACAGTTACTTGATGTTTAAGGGTGTCGTTGAATAATGATTATTACATGACACAGTGTAAAATTTGCAGCTAATGGCCAGATTGTTAAGCCCTGGTTACGTGGCCAACTGAACACGCAAACGTGAACATGTTTGAACAGCCGTATGATCAGCTGAATGATTTCTAAAGTAAACAAATTATTTTTGCATTGCCTTTACAGTCTATAGTAATGTTCACACTTTGTTTACTTATATACTTTCACAAGCAACTGTAGCTACCTCTTGTCAACAGTAAAATCAATACACAAGAAAAGAAACTAGGGGAGGACTCTGACATAGTTTTTGCTACGGGACTATCCCAGCATTCCACTGAAGTGATTTTGAGAAACCACGGAAAACTGAAATAAGCACGGCCAGAGCCATAAATCCAACCCAGGTCCTACCAATCGTGATTCCGTGTTACCATTGAACAACAAGTGATCAGTTTTGGAACAACTACCCAATACCACATAATTGTGTACTAACGTAAAGAATGTTTAAAGTGATGTAAATACAGTACTTAAAAAAGTGCAGTTGCAACCGTGGTCTTATTGGCACTTTCTACTTACTGCACTAGACTGTTATGGATACACATTGGCCGAGTTTTGCATACACCCAGGTTATGTGAACTTGAATTTTAGGTTAAAGAAATTTAATGCTGAAAAAAACATTTACTGCCGCAAAAGTTTTGCACTGGAAGTACAGTATTGAGTCTTCCAGTTGTATGAGCAAAACATACAAACTTGAAGTGGGCAATCGAATGACAAACATTTTTTCAGTTTTCAGTGCGTACTGATGGCACTGAACTTCAAGCAAGTGGAAAATGCCATTATTCTTAATAAGCTGCCAATGAGTTTTAGATGTAACATGCAAGACAACCATTTATACGGGAACAACTGAAAAGCTACGAACACCAGCATTAGTAAAGCATTTGTGTGGTTCATAGATACAAGTACAAAAGTGAAAAGGTCAACTTTCTCGCATATATACTGTACTTACATGGTCACCATCAGCTCTGCGGTTAGGCTCCATCTACAGAGCAAAAGGAGAGAGAGAGACGATGTTAGTCCACACACCTGCCACCACCAACCATGCACCATCATGCTAAATACCCATTACTCCCAGGCATGAACAATTCCACCTCTTAGCCAGGAGAAGATACAGACATGATTGCGTATGAGGCAGGGTAAGAGAAGGAAGGGGATAACAGGTGGGTTATTATGTATATAGGTATGCATGTTTACATTTTCATGTTATTGTACGTGAAAAAATAAAATCACTATTTTATACAATTACAGTAAAACCTCTCTATAAAGACCCCTCATGGTTCCCTAGAATAGGGTCTTTATATAGGGACTGTCATTATAAAGAGGCGTAATTGTACAGTAAAACCCCTATTTTAAAATCCTATGGTTCTTGAGGAAAGAGTTGTTATAGAGAGGTGGTTATAAAAGGGGTTGTTATAAAGAGGTTTCACTGTATTATAATATTTTATTTCACTTTACAAAAATTTAAAAGAAAATTTTGTGTCAATGTGCAGGAACTGAGGAATCAGTTGAAGGAAAGGGAGGGACTCTAGCATGACCCCAGTAACACACCTCTGAATCTACTCCTGATCTTAGCATTAGTAAGCTAAGTAACACGTGCCACCTTCCAGCAACAAACAGGCTGGAAAATTATTTAACTCAACAGTATCTTCTTTCACATTAACACATAAGAACATGGATCAACTACGAGACACACAATATTAAAAGCAGAATAGAACACAAAATGTACAACATGAGAAAAATCTTGGGACCATTATTCCCAACAAGGTTAGTTAGTTGCTACAGTACTTCCCTATAGAACACAGAATTGTGAGTAACATATCTCAGAAATAAGAAGATACGTAAACTACTAGAGTAATATAAACTGGAACTGTTTATAAAGCAAGAGAAATCTAAGGGCGAAAACTGAGAACCCTATAGGTATCTTGTATACACCCATTTAGTACAACTGCCACGTACACTTAACAACAATCACAACAGTTTAAGCAACACCCCATGAAGAAATCTTACTAAAATAAGCAACAAATATGCATTACTGATTACATAAAAGTGAAATCACTTTTTTTGTTACATACACAGAACCTGTTGTCAACCATCCTTAGCACTAGTAATGCAGCCAGGTTTCACACTTGGAGAAGGTCAAAACTGATCAAATACATGATAGTAAAAAAACTACGTATGTACTTAAATTCCTTTATCGTCTCTAAGGCCACACACATTTTACATTTTCGTGATAACAGTATTGATTAAGTGTTGTTAGTATGGCCAAGTTAATAACAAAACATTACAACAATGTAATTAATTTTTTGAATTTATTAATTTTCAAAGAAGAGAGGGGAGAGAAGTACCTATCCCTCCTAGTTGCATGAGCCTCTGTTAGCTCTCAATCTACCAAAGAACACAGTTTTCTTACGAAAGTTGGTGGAAATAATTAAAAAAATAAAATAAACAAAACATAAGTGTACAAAAACCAAACTATCCAATGGTATTAATCAACAGTAATGCAAATACTAAATATAATTTTAATTACATTGTATTTATAAAATAGAGAAGAAAAATATTGTCATTAGTACAATTAAACTTTATTTAAAATATACCAAGCACTTTATTTTCAATAACGTTTAATGTATACATTGTGAAATACAGGTGAACACCAAATTCACGTAGTAAAATTGAAATAAAAGTATCCAAATGTACAAACCAAATTTCCTAAGATATATTTTTCCACACATTACAAAACTTACAAGACAGGAATTAAGAACAGACCACAATCACAGTAAATTTATTGTATTGTATTAACTTAAGTCTTACATAAGACGGATTAAGATACTAATGAACCATAACACACATACTTATTAATTCCACACAATGCAGTATAACTCTGTCAATATACAGTAATAACTTTCTAGTTTAAAGAGACTTCTTTGGATTAATTATGCAGTTGAACCCCTATTTTATACTCCCTGTTTTTTACACATTCCCAAATTTTACGTCTAATTTTTGTGTTCCCAATTGCTGCTTTTACAGTAGGAATTTTCCCTTTTTACACTTTCCTCAATTTGATAATTTTTGCAGGTCCTTTGATGAGAAGTGAAGAAAAAAGGGGAAGGGGGTTCCCACTGTATTTCTTAATCTATTTTAGACATTTGTATTTGAAGTTAAAATGATTTTTTTTCTGTACTCATTAGTACTGTAGTAGAAGTTTGGCGAGGTTCTGAAATAGATGATTGAATGGGACAACTCATCGCTGGCGTCCCTGAGATCATTATTCTGGTGGCCCTCATAGTTCCTTGGTTAAAGCTAAATGTCAGTTGCAGCCAAGTATGTGTTCAAGGCACACGCCCTTAACATCTGTTAAGGAGAATGCCAATTCAGTGCGCCTGGGAAAGCACATGCAGCACGAATTCTTTCAAGTTTTGGAAGTTACCATTTTTATACTAAGTTTTTCTTTGCTAATATAAGTGGTTATTAGGGTGTGCATACAATGGCTCCCTGTTCATAACATTCACTGTGATGTATAAGAAGTGCATATTTTGTTCTTTTGAACTTGAAAGTGGCAAAAAACATGGGTGTGGTGCAAAAATTGCTGTTCCTGTTTTTATTTTAGTTAAAAATACAAATTAATATGAATTTTGAAATGTCTGAGATTATTATGGCCTTTTATTTCGCAAACCAACTGCACTGACGTACCAGGCTAGCTCAAAAAATTATTATTTGTGGTTACATTCCCAAGACCATGAAAGTTTATATGGAAATGTTATTCCACACTTTCATTCTCTCTCACGCACTATCTCTGTCTAACCTCTCTTGCTTGTGCTGTATCCCTCTTGCCTGTGCTTGCTCTCTCATTCTATTACACACTCCTTCTCTCCTTTTCTATCTCTATCTTCTCCTCAGACAGACGAAGAATGTAGCCTATGCTACTGTCTATTAGGGGTGGGCGAATATGAAAATTTCATTTCGAAGCGAATTCGAAGCGAATATGTTGAAATATTCACGAATTCGAATTGAATATCGAATCGAATATCAAGTAAATTGAATTTTTTAACAAATATACAATGTAAAATAATTTACACTGTTAAGAACTTACCTTGAAGGCTAATTATAAATTGAGTAAAAAAATGAGAGTTTTGTAGTGATTTGCAAAAAAAAAATGTTTTTAGTGGACTTATTATATGTAATTGCTCAGGATGTTGTT
>PNEQ01043339.1:0-11690 GCA_003012365.1 Medauroidea extradentata | reverse complement strand
TTCATTTCATTATGTTAACTGGTTTTCAAGTTTTGTATGAAGTAAAAATACGCAAATTTTGACTTTGAAGTGCCATTACGGGAAATCTAGATGAGCTAATTTTTTTCCGTTAGAGGTATATGTACTCTCAAGTAATGTGTACAAAACTAACACTATTTCATACAAATATAAAATTATGTTTTTTCCCCACTTGAACAACATTAATGGCTCAGAAGGATGTCGTTTAGTTTCGCCTGTTTTCTTGTTCCTACTCTTTGTTTCCATCCCTCTTCCCCACGCAGGTGTGTTAGCTAGACTATGGCCTGGTTGAACTAAGGTTCTTGTGTGGGCCGTCTGCTCACTTCTCTTCTGGACGTGGGCACTGACTTGTTATCTAATTACTTCAGCGCTCCTCTTTAGTGCGATGGGGTAGGTTGGGGACTTGTCCACCCATGGCGAGCAAGGCGGCTGCCAACATGTGTATGTTTGTTTAAATTCATGATTTTCCCTAAATTGCATTTTTCGGTCGCTGTCTTGTAAAAAATTCTATTTTGGCTTTAAAATGTTTTTGTAGGGTTTTGCTGTGTTTGTTGATATTTGACTTTACTGACAAGTATTTGTTCCGGTTATTTGTTGCCCGATGGCTTTTTTTTTTTGCACACACACACGTATTGCTTTATTAGCTACTAGCTTTGTAGATCTAGATTTTTGACAATATGGAGCATGCTGAAGTGACTACTTTTCGTGATGACAAGATTAATGTGTCATGTATTTAAATTTGTACTTGCCCAAATAATTATCATTCCAAGTTGATACAGTTTGTGATCCTCGTAGGACAAAATAGTATTTTCTGTAATTATTAAATAATAAATTTCGTCCTGCAGACGTTAGCGATGTCCACTCTGTGGATTTTATGTATACGAATTGTATTTCTTTTTATTCGTCAAGTTAAATTTGTAAACTTGTTAATTGAATGATTATTTTGCCTATTAAAACTTGGTTAAAGTACATCCGCAACACATAGTATGTTACAGGACAAATTCATATTATTTGAATAGTTCCTTTCCAAAAGGGCTTAAGTCCAAGTTTTTGGCAAAATGGGATTATAGTCGGAACAAGCTTTTTAGGGGTCGACACATCGTTCTACAACAAAATGGTCTCAGTCCTCGTAATATGAATGTGTAAACGGAAGGTATTAAATTCGTGTTCCTTTACAAAAGGACATCAGTCCTGGACTGAAACCCTTTTGAAAAAAAAATTGGCGACCGTAAGTTACCTACAAGGAAGATCGATATAATCGAAAAGATTTTGTTCTGTTGGTAAACAGTGCTCTGTTGGCAACATATCTCAAACATACATTGTTTAGTTATTCAATTATTCTGATAGTATTAGCAGCAAAATGGATGAAGATAAAGTGTCAAGGAAGAGGAAAAGAAATGATGAAAATTACATGATGAACAAAATTAAAGTGGCACGATTAAAAGGCGAAAGCCATGTTAATCATGTAGGAAAACAAATTGCAGCGAAAACAATAGGTGACGCTTGCAGGTATGTATAACCTATACAAGTGCATAACCTATGTTGAAATCATAAATCTGTGCAAACTGTAAAATAATCTAGTAAATCTTACAGAACATTAAAGGAAAACAATGTTCTGTAATACTGTGTTATACAATATAACATACATGTTATATCGCGAGTTTACTTGGAAATTTTGCACTTTGCATTGGTCTCCACAGCAAACTTATTTTAGCACAGGTATAATGATCCAAAGTGTTTATGATTGCAGATGCAGACGTAAATGTTTTGAAATAGTGCCAGAAAATGCCCGTCTAGACATTTTCAGACGGTTACATGACATGAAGACAAAGGACGAGCAGGGTATTTTTATACAAGGGCTAATTTATGTACACACAATTCAACGCCGCCGGCCAAGAAATGAAAGTGCAAGATCCAACAGTGCTGCATTTAAGTACGTTTTCGTTCAGAATGAACGCCATGATGTATGCCTGACAGCATTCTTATCAATTCTTTCTGTGTCTGCTAAACATGTTAAACGAATCAGGCAATTAAGTGTAGCAGGTAAGAGTCCACAGGATATGAGAGGTAAGCATCCTTGCCCTAAGCGATTGCCAGATGAAGTAAGAGATTTAGTTCGTCAGCATATAGAGTCATTTCCCACAAAAAAACAGTCATTATGCTGGACGACCTGTTAAGTATTTAGATGCACAGTTAAATGTCAAGATAATGTTTGATTTATTCAAGCAAAGACATCCTGATGTAAAAATCAGCTACCAGTTTTACTATCAGTATTTCAACGAAAATTTCAAAATATAATTCGGTCGACCCACAGTCGATTCTTGTTGTCTGTGCGAAGAACTGAAGCTTAAAATAAAGAGTCCCCACATAAATGAAGCAAGTAAATGGTGCACAGCTGCAGAACTTAGTGTTCACTTAAGGAGAAGCCGAAAGTTTTATTCTAGCCTTAAGACCGAAATTGTTGAATGAAATAAAAATCCCAATATGTTAGCTATTGCAGTGGATTATATGCAGAATATCCAGTTGCCTGTTACACCAGTCCAGAAATTTTTTTTACTTAAGGCAGCTAACTGTTAATGTGTTCTGTATTCGATATAAAAAATAACTTAGCTACCCTGTATCTGTATCATGAAGGCATAGCCAAGAAGAGCCCTAACGAGGTGTGTTCTTTTTTGTCTGACTTTTTGAAAGATGTGCCCAATAACATAGATTAACTGCATGTATATTCTGACAACTGTGGTGGTCAGAACAAAGATCACTCTCTCATTAGATTCTTTTTAGCTTTGACTGATACAGGACGGTTCAAGAAAATAGAGCACATATTTCCAATTCGTGGTCACTCCTACCTTTCCTGTGACAGCGACTTCAGTATGATCAGCAGGGTGTTGAAAAAGAACGACTGTATCTACAACATTCATGATATCACAACTCTCATTTTATCCAGTAGTAAATCACACAAGTTCACTGTTAAGGAAATCCATGACTCATCTAAAATCCCAGATTATAAAACATGGTGGTTGGACTACTACCAAAAAACGTGTCTAAAGAAACCATTGGAAGAACAGTGCCTCGAGATAAAAAGGTTCAGTTCAATATACAATTATTTCATCAATTCATTTACGCATCTGAACGGAAAGGTTGTGTTGTAGCTCAGCCTTTTATTAATAGCCTTGTACCACACACTTTCAGACTTTCCCATTCACGTTGTCCGCGAACTCCAATATTTCCATCGGCACCTGCTTATCCTTTAGGCAAGGTAACCATCAATGACAAGAAACTCAACGATGTAAGAAAACTCATGCCATACATTCCAGAAGAATAACATGCTTTCTATGAGGACATTCTGTCATGGCCCACTGTTCAGCATGACAATGATGATGATCTGTAAACATGTACCGAGGCAAAGAAACAATACTAGTGAACTATTTATGAAGTAAATATTTAATGATAATGTTGTTGTGTATTTCCCTGATAAATGTATGATTTTCAATACGATGTTGTCGTTAAATATATTTTAAGACAGGCATGAAACTTCATTTTTTTTTTCAAAAGGGCCTAAATCCTGATTTTTAATAATTTATTTTAAAACCCTAATAAATATATAATGACCTTTCTGTGTATGCAAAGGTGCATTCTTGTCAAGTGTATGTATTAATATTACTTAAAATGTCAATGATTGTATTTCAGTAAAACAGGACAGTTTTTTCATATTTTCTCATGCTTTTAGTTTGTGGACTTAAGCCCTTTTGAAAAGGACCGATTCATTTGTTATAATTCACAAAAATTTCTCAACACCTGCACTCTGTGTATCACATAGCGAAAGCATTATAGCATTCTGTCGCTATGATTATGCACCTATGTACCCACGTGGGTGGTGACAGTCGTGTGCAGTTGAATTGTGAATTACATTTTTACTCGTGTGTAAATATTAGATCTTATTTGGACATTGTAATTGGATACACACGCCCTTAATGTTCTTTGAACACTAAAAACAACTTTAGTTACAGGTACATTTTCTGTACAAAGAAACTATTGAGGTTATTTTGCCACCTTATAGTTTGAGTTTTGGAATAACTTTTCTCAGTGAAAAAAATAAAACTTCTCACCATTTTTCACCCATTTTCACCTCCTTAGGTGGCGAATTTCAAAAATAAATTACTTTTAGGTATTTGAGTAAGCATCAATCTCAAACAAAAATCACGTCGCTATATAAATGTCAATGGAATGGCTATACATATATTGTTAGTCGAAAAAATATTTTAACACTTTTTCAACCGGTTTATGGCCGAATTCGGTAAATATATTTTAATGGTATTTCGGATATTTACAAAATCATCATTTTAAAGCAAAGAGCACTTCGACAACTCGATTGGTTCGATAGATATAGAGGGATAATCTTAAAACACATTTTACGTATTTTCACCCCCTAGATTAAAGAATTTAGAAACGTCTTGGAGTCATGTAGCCAATTAAAGTAAAAATCACGACGATAGCCAATTGTGTTTCAAAGATATAGACAAATCATAAAAACACATATTGCCCCTTTTTACTGCTTGGAGTCGAATTTCAAAAAAAACCCTAATACTGTTTTTTGGGTATTTACGTAAGCAACGTTTTGAAGTGATAACCAAATATTTATCCAGAAGGATTTGATACATATCGATAGTTAATCGGAAACACATTTAAGATCTTTTTCTCCCTTAAATACTGAATTTCGAAAAATCCTTAAATTGGTCAATATATGCATTTTTATGAGTGTCCTATTAAAGTAAAAAACACGAGGATAGGCCGTCGGGTTCGAGGTCTATAGACGGTGGTTCAGAAAAACATTTCTCCACTTTTCACTCCCTTAGAAGACGAATTTCGAAAAATCCTTTCTTAGTACTCGCCTACGACCTGAATGGAACCCACACAAAAAATTTTACGATTCTTGGACCAGTGGTTTGGGCTGCAGTGTGATATGTCAGTCATTCAGTCAGTGTTACTTTACACACACACACACACATATATATATACTTTTTTTTTGTTTGCCATTTTGCATCTGCTCAACCATATTTAAATGTGTGTTGTATCTGGAAGAAACTAAATAAATAAAATACACGCGAATAGCATAGACAGGATAACATTCTCTATTGTTAGTATTAAAATAACTAAATCCTCTAATACAGCAGATAGCTACGCACTCCTCAAAATAAATATTGTGGTACAAGTCTATTGTGCGTATCAAATACCTCCACTGCATGTGAGAGCGAAAATAGATTTTCTACCTTAAAAGAGGTCAACTGTAATTTTGTACAAATTAGCAGTGAGAGTCAGGAAACTTCAACAAATCGCAAACGTGGTAAAAGGAACTGATTAAATGATACAAAATATGGTATGACAAGAACCCCACAAAAAGTGTGCAGACTACAGACGACTTTTCATCTTCTCAAGTCAACTGTGATTGATTCTATCTGCTTTGATTTAAACATTAAAAAAACAAAAGTGAACTTAGCTTATTTCCGTCAAATGTGTCTGCATTCAATAGAAACACTTACATTTGCCAATGACTGTGCGTCTAATAATAATGTTTGTAAATAAAATATCCAGTGTCAGGATGTTAATATCTCAAAGAAAACAGTTTCCGTTGATGTGTTACCTAACAAATCTAGTAAAACTTTGGAAAAATATAATGTAGGAAAACATGACTTGTCTGAAATTGTGAGCAGTGAAAAACTTCCGGCATATGTAGTAACAATTTATGTTACACCATTTGAACAACACAAATGTTTCTTGGTCCCAAATGAAGCTGTTTATGATAAAGCAGAACTTGGTTTACCTTCATTGCGCACATCAATTCTAGAATATGTTGAAAATAATGACAGTAAGAGTTGTCGAATAAGTATAACTGCCACAAGGCAAGGAAAATCAGGTAGTAACATAACGTATTCTCGTTGCAATCAAGCAATGAACAAATCAAAATGTAAAATATTTTATGTTCATGCATGGTCCACAAATGAAACTGTGACTGTTACATTTGCAACAAAGGGTGATTGTATGCATAATGACAAGTGTAAAAAATTCAGGTACAAAAATTTTCAAATTATTGGGCATTTTTTATTTTCCTCT
The DNA here is from genome assembly GCA_003012365.1 of Medauroidea extradentata. Taxonomy (NCBI): domain Eukaryota; kingdom Metazoa; phylum Arthropoda; class Insecta; order Phasmatodea; family Phasmatidae; genus Medauroidea; species Medauroidea extradentata. The sequence goes on along the minus strand of PNEQ01043339.1, from coordinate 5,564 downwards.
GTCCAAAGTTGAAACAAGCTCAAAAATTAACATTGAATTGTTAAATAAACAAACAAAAAAACATTTAGTACAGGACTCGGAAAAATATTGTTTTCTAAGTTTCTCGACATTTACTGTTAGAAAGAAGGGTGCAGTGATTTATATGCAAAATGTATACTCTCTTCCAAAACAAACAAATGCAAATAATTTCTTTTTAATATGTATAGAAGAAATGATTATTTATTTGGAGTTGAAGTGTTCAGTTCTGGTCGCATATCAGAGTGTCATCCACCAGATAAACATGCACTTTCTACAGCAAGCGAGTTCTGAAAATGTTCGTGTAAATGATTTGTATAAAAATTATTTCATGGATATGGATAGTCCAGAGCACAAGTAGACCAAGTTCTTTTTCAGTAAATTTTCTCGTTATGTGTGCAATGCATATTGGATGTAAGTATAACAGGTATTTAACTCTATACCTCATATATAATTGTGACGTTATATATTATTAGTTTTGGTCCCCTGGAACTGTTAATGCCCAAAACACTTGAAGCTTGTGTTTCTCATTACTAAAATTAATGGACTTGTGATAGTTGTGCTCTGAACCCTCCATATAGTACTCATGTATAATAAACAAGAGAAGGGAGAAAAGTACATACAGCAAGTAGGTTTACCATTTACCGTTTTCATGTTTAGCAAATAACAATGTGAAAATGTAGGTTCTTATTACAATAATAAAAACAAAGATGTTTTGCATATAGATTCCATAGGATATATAGTGAGAAATTAGACGAACAGTAAAAGACTATTGTATTATGCTGGCACAGTACATGTAGACAATTACATTCTTCCAACTATTCGAATGATAACATGTGCACATGTAGCTCACAATATTAGCAGGCTGCTGTCTCAGTACCAATAATTTTGTTCAACAAATTGCACGGCCATGTGGCCATATTTCCGCCATGTAGTCACAGACTGGAGTAGGGCAATTATTCATCCTATAATGCATGCATGGAACATCATGTCGATTGTTTAGTATTTAAATGTCACATTTGACTACCTACATGGAAACCATAATGACATATCAATGGTGGACATTTTTAGTACATTACTGCTGTAATAATTTTATTAAGCCGGTATCAATTTCGTTTAGTAAAGTTACAAACAGTAAGACGTTGAAATATTTTACAATGTACATAGTAGCGTCATGTTTTATGAGTACTGAGATAAAAACAATTTTAAAAATATTTTTTTTTAATTTTATAGTAGTTTCGTTGTCACAGTTCCACGGTGATGCTGTTCTGGCCTCACTTTTACACTAACCTCTGGCGCTTTCCATTGTTCTGATACACACATCGCTTACACGGACAATGAAGAGTCAGAAAAACATGAAAATGAATACACCACAACTAACACAATATATTCCAGACGCCCTTTTTAAACTATATGCAGAAACCTACAGCATGGCAGAAAATGTTGTCCTAGTTGATTCCAGTTCTCACAGTCAGAAATAAAAAAATTTAAATCTTTATTACCTTCATAAATTTGCACAGTTGTTCTTGGAACAATACACGTCATTTTTTTTCCTTTGTGGACAGGTAATTTATTAAACAATCAAACTAGTGTAGCAACAAAAAAAAAGATTTAGCAATACTATTGTTGAAAATTGGTTCCGAGAGGTGATACATGATGTGTTAAACAATGAAAACACATTTAAAAGCAGGTAGGTTTGTTAAGAAAAGAATAAAGTGTATACTGTTAATTTATAAGGCGCTGAATTAAAAAATACAAAAGAGAGTGAGATAAAAAAAGTATCTCGGAAAATAGCATTAAAAGAAAAAGATAACCCAGGTGATCCACACATTGAAGAAGTTTGGGAAAAGCGTCCTAAGAAGGCAAATAATTACTTCTCGTCCAATTTTGAATTTAAAACAACCCAGAAATCTACAGAGGAACCACATATGGAATTCATTGTAGACCCAGTTTATTCTGAAGTTAAACTGTATGAGGAAACTGTAGTTAGTGATGACTTCAGTCTTAACAAAGGAACCAGTTCTGTATCTCTCAATACATCAGGTGCATTAGCCAAGTTCAAAAATAAAGATAACATGGAATTGGAAGAACAAGAATGTTCTGGTTTGTCACATGTAAAGGTTCTTCCGATTTTAATACTTTCACAAACAATGATTGCATGAAACCAGCTAGTGAGCTAAATTGTTTATGCCATATCCCAAGAAATGTTTATGGTACTGGTAAAGTACATACCCACTCTATTGCATTAGCCAATGGTCTATTTCTTAACCCTCAATATTATGCCACGAAAATAAAAAAGTATAACAACCTTGTAGGTTCTTACAGTGTTGGTATTAGTGGATGTAATTATGTCATCAAGATACATACGAATGCATACAAAATAGTTTTAAAAAGAATATTTAATGATTATATAATAGAAGTTTTGTTATATTTACTAAGAACTAAACACAACAAGGATGTTAATATTGTGGATCGTATAACAAATAAAATATTTTTAAAAATATTACCACACTATTTCTTAACACCGCCCTGTGGCAAAATTTAAATACGATAATATGAAATGTATTACTATGCCACACGATTTACATGGTAATCACGGGGTTCTTACAGTAGCAGACATATTAGAGAAGAAATACAGTGCTTATGACTTAGCTAACCTCATCACAGACTCGGGGGAAAATGTATTTACTGTCATTCTTGGCATTTATAAGACATGTTGGAGGAAGCTGTCTACCAATTGATCCCAAAAAAATTTAAGGCTTCACAAACTGGTGAATACCTTAAACAATTGGACACATTTGTGGGGTTTCTATTTTATACTACACCCAATGGATTTTACAGAATTTGGCCTGTGATACTGATTTTAATCCCAGTACTATCCGTAAGCTAATTCAGTTTTATGTAATTTACTATTCAGACAGTGTAGTAAGCTTATGCTTGTATTGTGGAAATGGGGAAACTAAATCAGACTGGGTAATGTGTGATGGGTGCAGGTGCTGGATACTTTACACACTGTCTCGAATATTACGACATTTTCCACAAAACATTGTCAAGCAAAACATGTTCTCTGAAATGTAATCTTTGTAAGAAAAAAAAGGGCCACCGCCTAATGCTGTTTATTTTTCATATTAATTCAGTAAAGCACTAGACCATTTGTGTGACTACAGAGCTCTCGTCGGCGGTGCGCAGTGGGCCACGTGAATATTGCTGAGACTTAATGGCTCGCAATACTGTCGTTTAGTTTCGCCTGTTTTCTAGATCCTACTCTATGTTTCCATCCCTCTTCCCAATGCAGGTGTGTTAGCTAGACTATGGCCAGGTTGAACAAAGGTTCTTGTGTTAGCCGTCTGCTAACTTCTCTTCTGGACGTGTGCACTGACTTGTCATGTAAGTACTACCGAGCTCCTCTTTAGTGCGAAAGGGTAGGCTGGAGACTTGTTCCCCCATACACGAGCAAATGGCTGATTACCATAATCAATGAGTGTATAAACATACTATTAGTAATGTGCAATAATATTCGTGTATACTAAGGGTTCGTGCTCACTGAAACCGAATTTCTTAAAAACATTTTCAAAATTCGCGTGTTTTAAGATAATTTACACGTGTGTACTAAAATTCACAAGCACAAGGTGGGCAAGCCAAAATTTCAAGATATTGGTGCTATAGTTGCGTTTAAATATATACCACTGATAAGTTTATCTGTGTTTAAAATTTCAACTGATGGCATCTCGACAACTACTAAAACTAATAACATAAACCACACTTGGTTGCAGAAACGTTGACACAACGTTGTATTGTTTCATTTTGGTAGCATGTCTATTGTCATTGTTTCAGCTTTTAATGCGTTGATATTGAGGTTTTTTGTAATGTTGCTAAAACGTTGACAATGGTCCCCTACTACCATGTCTAGAACTCTCCTTGGAGATTCTGTTTGAATAATTTTGAACTACGACTTAATTGTGTATTTATTATTATTTTTATTATAAATGTAATTATTGTTGAGGTCTTCTTAATGCTCATTTATTTTATTAATTCGTTTAAACGCCATTTTGACTTGCATTAAATTAATGATGTACTTGCCTCCATTACCGCCTATTTGTTTAAGTGCTTTGCTTGTTGTATTTTTTGTTGCATGTATTTTTATCTTGCGCTAGTTTGCGGGGTATTCAAGGTACATTCTTTATTTTACCTCATTTATTAAGCTGGTAGGAAATGTTATTGTAAACTTTTATATATAACAAATTTCCATACCAATAGTGCTGTAACGTCCATGTATAGGTGTTTCATGAAAGTTATTTATTGTATAAATATTCTGTTACGAGTTTAGTTTTAATTATGTTAAATGTCGTTTAGAAATGATAATTATTCTTGTTTCATAGCCACAAGTGTGTCTTTACATATTCAACATCCCAAATCAATGTTGATGCAAAGTTCCCAAATAAATGTTTATGCAACGTCCCCAAATCAACGTTTCTGCAACATCACCTAATCAACATTGCTAAAACATCCCCGAATTAACGTTGCTGCAACATCCACAAGTCAACATTACTGCAATATTTTTAGAAACATTGAATAAAAACGGACATTTGCCCGTTAGAGCAATATTGCTACAATGTTTCAGTTACTTCATTCAACATTGCTGCAACATTGATGATTTTTTGTGTGAAGTTGCTGCAAAGTATATATGTTGTGTATGGGATATTATTTTTGAATAGAAATATAATAACTGCAAAGAATTCAACGTGTATTTAGTATTTAACCAGATACTTATCCCGTAGAAAATCTGTGGGATTTTTTTATCCGTCGCTTTAAAATCTTGAATGGCATTGCAGGAGATTTTTATCATATCCTGGTAATAATCGGGTGTGACCAAACCATTTGAGCAAATTACTTAATGTAAGAGTCTAATCTAGTTATCTGCGCCTGCGGCCAGTTCTTAACAACTAGCGAGGGTAGAGTCATTATAAACCACCCAATGAGCAGCTGTCTTGCTTAGGCCGATGGGCTCTTCTTATGCATTACGAGACCCGCGTACAGTTAAGCGAGAGGATCCTCTACTGTATTTGGTGTAAGTAGATGAAAATTGAAATATATGCCCACAAGCAACTGTAGCTACTTGACACGAGAGGAGCAGCTGCATCTGTAGCAAACCCGTCCTGCTGAGAGATTAGAACAAGAGCCAATTTCTGTTTTATGCGGGAAGAAGACAAAAGGAAGTGAAATCTTCTTGTTGATTAACACTTCAGGTCAGTGTTATCTCTTTAGGATCAGCTAGTAATTGTTTTACTTCACAATGTTTTCGAAATTTAATGCCAAACCGTTCATCGATTTACCTGTTAAAATTAGCATAGAAAAGTAAATGTAAAGAGACACAGTACATTAGAGTCCATTACTTTCGGAGCACATTAACGAATTCACCAATATATTTAACACGCAAACAAAGCATTTCATACATAATATTGAAATGGTCACAACAGTCGAAGAGAAAGTCTTGCCAAATGAGACATATTCAGATAACTGTTGACTCTGGAAATTTTTTTGAAGTGGAC
>PNEQ01043338.1:0-11690 GCA_003012365.1 Medauroidea extradentata | reverse complement strand
CCAAAGTTTTTGAGTATATTGTGCTAAGTCAAGTGAGATCTTATCTTGACTCCACAAAACAACTTGACAAGTACCAATCAGGTTTCCGTGCTAATCATAGTACTAGCACTGCTCTTGTAAACATTGTTGACGACATTAGACTGGCCATGGACATGAAAAAAGTTACTCTCCTCACTCTTTTAGACTTCAGTAAAGCTTTTGATAGTGTTGACCACGATATTTTACTTGCTAAACTGGAATGTAATTTAAATTTTTCTTACAGCGTTGTAATATGGTTCAGGTCTTATCTCTCCTGTAGGAGTCAGTGTGTTGTTGCTGGAAAGATAACATCTGACTGGCATATTGTAAGTGCTGGAGTGTCGCAGGGTTCTGTACTTGGTCCTGTTCTGTTCGCGCTATTTATAAATGATTTGCCTAAACATATTACATTTTCTCAATATCACATTTATGCCGATGATTTGCAAATATATTGTTCTTTTTCTTCCTTGGATACCACAAATAATGTAGACAATTTAAACACAGATCTAAAGGCTGTCGAAAAATTGTCCAAAGAAAATGGACTCCATATGAACCCATTAAAATCCCAGGCAATTTTAATGTGCAGTTCCGATAAGATGGTAAAATCCCTTACCGCTGAACTACCAAAAATTGTAGTAGGCAACACAAATATTGAAATACAATCAACAATTAAAAATCTTGGTCTTACTATGAGTAGTACTTTAAATTGGTCTACTCATGTTGCTAATATAATTATAAAAGTTCTAGCAACTTTGCATCTACTTAAACGCCTTAAAAACGTCTTGTGCAGGCACTAATTTTTCCCTTGTTCGATTACTGTGACATAGTGTACAATGACCTGACTAACGCACAACTAACCAGACTACAGAAATTACAAAATATTTGTATTCGTTTTATTTTTAATCTAAAATCACGCGACCATGTTTCTCCATATTACGACAAGCTATCATGGTTACGACTTGACAATACACGCAAATTGCATAGCCTATTACTACTTAGAAAAGTACTTCATACTAAAAGTCCGAGATATTTAGCTGATAAATTTAATTTACTTCAGTCCCGTCACGATATCAGTACCCGTTCTAAATTAAATATGGTTTTACTAATACCAAGGTATAGAACCAGTAAATATTCAAAATCCTTTTCGGTGGACACTGCGCGTACTTAGAATGCACTCGATGAGAAAACCAGACAGCGTGGGTCTGTTTCTTCATTTAAAAAATTTGCCAAACTTACATTTTAAAAATTAATTCAATGTGAACAGTGGATGATATTACACTTGTTGACCCGTGTGTATGTGTGTGTGACATGTGTGTGCGTGTGTGTATGCTAGCGTATATGTGAGTATGTGCATATGTGAATGTGTGAAAGAAAATGTAATATTGTATATTCTCAGTATTAGTTGATAGTGTAGCTTACTTCTTATGTTCTTCAAAATATACTATTGTTCTATTATGTAGTAATGTAATAACTTAAGTTCCCATAAGTTTTACTTAGTATACTAAATATTTTAATTCTTCCCAGAGTCTCCCTATGAGATTATTAGTTAAATTATAGCCTTAGTTCTTTTATTATTTTTCGTCAAGTCTAATATATCCAGTTTATCAATATTTCCTATTTATTTATATTATAATTGTTCAGATATAAAGATTCCGTACTTAAAACACAATTTTGTATTATGTCTCAATTTAATATTAATCAGGAATAATTTATGTTCTAGATGGTAATACTCATGCTTATTGTAATTTGATATCATATTTACTTCTCTCATTATTCTTTTCTCAATGTGTTCTAATGTCCTGTTGTCTTTGATTTTTAGTTTTTTTTTTTTTTTCAGTGGTTGAGTGTAAGACAAGTTGGTTACACCTTAACTTCGCCACTGTTAAAATAAGTCGCAAATAAAATAAAATAAAATAAAAATAAAAATGTATGACTATGTTATAACGTACACTGAATGCAGAAACGACTCATTTTCATTATATAGATACGTAATGTTCTTTGTAACCTTTCAAAGTCAGTCTTCACTGCTTGAACTGTTATCCGTATCGGACATTGCCTTTACCTTTGTGTACTCATTGAAGCACTCTTTCCCTGAGGGAATGGAAACTTAGCTGCTTTGCATGAGCATCCCTTTGAAAAATTCTTCTGAGAAGGATTGTAATGTTTTCATTATCAAAACTTTTGAATAATCCTCAAGATTCCACACACATTCAGTTGGATTAGGCAAATATGGATTTGATTCAAGAGCATTTCTCGAAACAATTACTTGATAGTTAGCTCGGGGTAAATGCAAACGAAGAGCATCTTGAAAAATAGGAAATTGATAAAATTTTTCCCTTGACAAATCATTTTCACTCGTACATGAAGCAAATTATATTCTTCTAAACTACGTTTGTACAACATTGAAGTAACCATTTACAATTTCCCCTAATCATCATCGTCTAATCGACTTTTCGCCCCTATTGTTAAACGGAACTCTCTCTCTCTATCTCTCTCTCTCTCTCTCTATATATATATATATATATATATATATATATATATATATATGCTGTTCATAAAAAACACCTACAAACTTACGGCAAGTGAATAGTTGTGAAAAGTAAAGTAGGAAAAATGCACACTTTGACGGTAACTGTGATATTAAAGGAGTAATTCGCCTTTGAAAATCAAATTTTAAATCTTTGATTTCCTCGATATCCTAAAAATGATCGACGTAAACTGACAAAACTCAGGATAATACTTCAAGATAATAAGGCGGACAAACTAACAGTAAACGCTATTTGATACCTTCTACACTTGCGAATATAAACGGAGAGCGGGAAGGCCTTACTTACATTTCTGACAACTTTTTTAGCGTCAGGATAATCCATTGTTTAAAAGTGAATTACTAGAAAATGTGACGTTAGTAATAAAAATGGTCATCTTGTAGCGATTGTCTGTGACGCGTAGTTTTCGGGTAAAACACGTATCTAGATTTAGCGTAGTGAAACAGAGCCTAGCATGTAGGTAACACTGCGTACACGATTACCTGGTTTATTCTGCAGCGTCGCACAGACGATGGTGAACATTCATTGTAAATATTAAGTACCGTAGCTTAAATAGCTCACGTAGATGTAACCAACGTTTTGGCTTCGAGCTTAATTTGTGTGTCTTTTCTCTTCAGCAACAGGAAACGAAATGTACTGTTTTTTTCTCTAACTTTGTCTAACGCACTGTCGCATATTTATCTTTATCATTGCGCGTGTACACTCTCTCTAAGACTTAAGTTTCTAATGAAGAAATAACAAATTGGCATAGGAGAAAATAGTTGATATTTTCTTTTCAATTCTATTTAATTCAACTCTACTCTCTGCAAGTGCTATGTATCTAAAAATCTGAATACCGGACCAAATTCATACACCTTACCACTAAGCTAGCAGGTTAATGGTGTTGTGCTTGAGAGAACCAAGTTTAAATGTATATAGTACTGATGCATTAACAATTCTGAGACTGTTTAAACGAACATATCTATCTGTACAAAATATTATTAAATTAGAAACGGGTATATTGTACACAGATTCTTCGTGTTAAAAAGTATAACATTAAGTGTTATTGTTTTTTTATTTTAGTAGTAAATATTTATATGAACAGTATGAAGGATAATGATTTATGTAAAAAGTGTTAATGAAATATTTTAATATCGATTTCCTTAACATATAGGTTACCTATTTTAAAACAAAGTACCGTAACTATATAGTCAGATCGAAATTTTCTAGAAAATATAAAGAAACATATGTATAAACGAATTAGTAAATAACCGATTTGATATTTTCGAAGTTGATCATCACTGTAAAAGTTCTATATATATTTTAGTAAGTAATATAGTTGAATGAAATAGTCCTTAAATTAATTACAACAAATCTATCTTTGTTTTCTTTCAAATAACCCTGTTGGCATTTCGGTTCTGAAGTGATGTCTAAATTTATAATATTATGTTCAGAGTTTTGCATTGTAATGCATGTAGAAAATTAACCATATAAACGTTTATAGAATGATATGGAAAAAAATGCATGCAAAAAGGATCATGACAGTAGAAAAGGTGTAGACAGATGCAAGAATATTTATATGATATGAACTAATGATATTTTCTCAATTCAACAACGAACTTGTCAATTTCAGCAGCAAGAAGTGGCATTTAACATAGAATAAATAAAGCTTCAGACTTTGATAATGTAATATCAATTTGTTAGTGACATTTCGTTCCCCATTTATACGCGTATCTATACCAATTACGTCATACGGTTCATCAAAAGCACGGGAATCGTCACAATAATATAAGAAATTAAGAGTTGTTTAGAGTGGGCAAATTATATATACCTTCACGTTCCTCTTATAAACTGGAATGTATTCATGGTTTGCACTGCCTGAAGAAAAGAATAGGGTTCAGACCCCTAAAAGCCGCTACAAATTTGTCTAAGAAAGTATTCAGTGTTCTTCTGCCTCTCCGTCATCGTACTATCTTAAAATATTACTATTAAGTAATTAACGTTGTATTATTTTAGATAAAGAATACAAAACGAACCTTATTAAGTACATTTAATATTGAAAGGATGAAGGAAATATTCAACACGAAGCTTAGTATGCATATTTATATTTATTTCAATTCAAGAGTAGTGTATAGTTTAATTAAATGATGTTTGACATTTACATACACTAAACTGTCATACATAAAGGATGTTTCTGTAAGAGTGTTTCTTAAATATACATTACACATTTTATACTTGATAGTCGATTATATTAAGTAATATTGGTAAGGTGAGTGTGACAACACCTTGGCTTGGAGTGTTAAAAATTTAGCCCGGATACAGTTTACAACCTCCCATTAAGTAACAGGAGATGCATCTCGATTAAATAGGGGAGCTCCTACTGGTGGCAGAATATATATCGACACATGATATGGCAAACGTATCTGAAACTAGCATGTTACTTAATATAACCGCATATCGCGGGGGTGCTAGAAAAAGAAAACAATGAATTTGAAATTGACATATGAAATGGGTCTGTGTGGCGGACGCGTTACCGCATATTTAACTATGGGATGACCGAAGAGTAGTTGGACATCTCGCTGTGCTATAAGGAGAGACCTGGCAATGATGTAGGAGAATACTTGGCAATGTTGAGCTACAAGCAGTGAGAGACTCGCTCTCTCTGCTCCGCTTCCACTTGTAAATCAAGGTAATGACACTCATTTGCCGACTCCGGTAGACCCACCACTGCTGTCACCTCCTGCGCCGCCGTTGCCGCCTTTGGTGCCATTACCACCAGAGCCAGCGTTGGAACCGCCGCTGCCAAGTATATTTGGAAAAAGATTGTTTAATTGCGGGGCTGGCTCCGCCTCTGCTCCAGCAAGCAGCAGTGCAGCCACCACACAGGCCAGGATGCAGGATACCACAGCACGATTCATCTGTGGGAAATAAATTATTGCATGAAATTGTGCGAGACGCGTTTACGCTTGCATATTTCCTGAGGCATTATCAAATACTAAGGGATAAGGTACAATGAAAGGCTTGAAGTTCCCGACTCTGTCAAGGTCAATTTACAGGTAAGACAAGGTCAGGGACAGATTGGGCCGGTTTCTCGACTAGCAACTTTTTCCTTATCCCGTCTAACCTAGTATAATGAATTACCTGAGGAGAGATAATAGTGAAGAACAGACGAAATAAGAAAGGCGAAGGATAATGGAATAAACCTCTGTATACGGCAATGTCCTGATGTTTCCCCCATGAAGGGACCGAAGCCTCCATATATCAGAGAGTTTGTTGATCATAGTCTCTGAGGGGATGAATATGCTATTCACTATCCTGGTAATTTTTAATATGGGTGCGGATTAGAGACATTTGTCTGTAAAACTCTCCAGCTTCTAGTTTACTCGACCGTTGATGTCGATTCATACAGTCATGTAACTGATATAATCTACTGAAAAATTCAAAGGCATCGTATTATTGTCGCCGTTCAAGTAAACGCTGTCTTCAGCATGTCTTCCAATCTATTCCCGTACTCGTTCCAAAACGTTGCAATGTTTGCACTTGTCCATACATCGTAACTGGAAAAGCCTAGTTTTCCAGACTAATTTTTATTAGCATAATCCGCTTGTGTCATTGTCCTCGACACACCAATTTCGTTTTCTTTTGTACCTATATTTACCAAACATCCTGTGTGTGTGTGTGTGTATGTGTGTGTTTGTATGCATATGGAGGATATATACAGAATATTTCTTAAATACGGTGACGAACTCCTCAAGCGTGTTTCTCACGAGAAACTGTTATGAAAACATGTTTTGCACTATTCAATAAAACATAATGTTAAGGAAGAAATTGGCCTCTGAATATCGAACTTTAAAACCACATTATCCCAAAATATCGAAAACTAGTTGACATAAAATTTTCAGCGTTCCTATGCGGTATTGGGACAAGCAAACCAACCGAAAAATGCTGGTTGATACCTTCCACTCTTATAAAAACATCAGGGATGGCTACCGTCTAACTGAATACAAGATATTTACCATCAGGATTTTCGAACATTTGAAGATGGTTTATAGAGTAATGTCACCAGTTAAACAAAAGTGGTCCTCTTATTGCAAAACGTCTAGAATTCATCGTTTTCTTTCAAATTATTAATGAAGCTTAAGCGATAGAGTTCCAGAAACAAATTAATAGTTATGGTATCGTGATTTACAAACAACGAGCGCGGTGGATCAGTGGTAAAACACTCGCCTCGCATTCGGGTGGATATGGGGTCGATCCGCGGCTCCGGCCATCCTGATTTCGGTTTTCCAGGGTTTTCAGAAATCGGTCCAGGCGAATTGTGGGATATTCCTTCAGCAGGCCTTGGCCGTTTCCCACCCCCACCCCTTCACTCGTCTACCTCTACCGAAACATTGTGCAGTTCGCTGGCACGTAAAATGACAAAATAAATTTTAAAAAATGTGTGCCATCGAGAATTCAATGAACATAACAAAAGACGTACGCATGAACGCACTATTGCCTACCCTGTTTGCTGTGTATATTACGCGTGCAAAACACTGGACTTAGTAGAATTCTTAAATGGCAACGTGCAATAAAAGTGGGTTTGGATATAAACCCACCACGTGAAAAGAATAGGTAGAAATCCCACTGAAACCTTTCGAACACAAATGTCCAAATGTTGTGTTTTATTCCACAAAATTTAATCTACCGTAAAAGTTTACCAGAAGGCCATCTCGTGTTTTGCTGTACAGGACACCCTATTCGAGAAAGAAAAACGAATATGTTTTTGTTCAAATAAGTTCTAATGCTGTAGATACCAACATGTATTATTTAGCTCCAAATAGTATAAAATGGAGTGTGAAAACTTAGGGCATTAATTTTTGTTTCCCATGTATTGCACAATTTCCGATCCACAACGAAAAACATAAAATAAAAAAAAAATGCATTTATTTGTTTTAAAATATTTGAATGGGGTGACGCCATAATTTTGCATAATACGTAATGTTCATTTGTTTCGAGAAATGGACACAGGTGTCCAAACTAAATGATGTTTGTAACTATAAATAAAGCTCAGGTGATCTACCTATCTGATGTACAAAGAGGGGTGTAAATATATTGAAAGTGTTCTTCTGCAAAGAACCACAACTTAAAGTGAACTTGAACGAAGAAATGGATTCCAACATGCACTTATTTTATAATGTTTAGAATACATTTAATAATACAGTAGTTACTCGAGTACCTACTATTACATAACTTAAAATAACGAATTACCTTAGTATTGAAAGCAGACAGTCTCTTCGTCTTAAACTCAAGACAGGAAGCTTCTGCTGCTACTGATAGATCATGTCGTGGTGATCCACCTTAAATACTACACAAATATCGCGATAGCTTAACCACAGGACGTTACATTTTAGGCACAAGGACACTGTATCAGTCATAATCGAGCACTTTAAGTGATTTCTGTGGCTCATATTCCACGAACCGAGGTCATAACGGCGTTGAGTATAGTAGGTCATGTAGACAAGAATATAGTTCTTTTAATAGTTATCAGTAAACTACTATCACACTGGAAATACTTAACAATCAAGCCTCCATGTGAATATATTAAATGTCGTAGGTAGAAGTCTCTGTCCGGCAAGGTCGAGCGAGGTAGTCGAAGGTAAAACGATGGAGTAGCATTCTGTAGGAGCCGGGTTTGGCATCCAGTTCTAGTCTTCCCAATTTCCGATTTCCTCGCAATCCCGAAGGCAATCGTGCTCACCGTCTACATGTCATTATTACAAGTGATTTGTCTTAAATTAACGACGTCGCTGTCGACGAAACATAACATACTCAAGCAAATACATATAAATAAGTGTAAGGGACTTTCTTAAGTTAGGCTTGAACTGTACTTTAGTCAGACCAATCTCCTCCTTTACATATCTGGCTTCGATTCCTGGATAAGTCACCTCATATATTCACACGTTGAAATATGGCTGACGTTACCTGGACTCCCATTTATATCGCATTCTGCATTACGCTGTCGCTCCACTCATTTAATTACCACTAGTTCTGAAAAACACGCTATAAACAATTAATTAAAGTTTTTTTCCACTCTATTCTTACTAAGCATTTTCTCGTATCTTTAATAAAGATAAAAAATCGTTGTATCGAGAGTGGTGTATGTATAGCTGTTGAATTAGGTAGCAATAGGTTCCCAGAATAGATTCCTGAGCTACATTTTCTGGATATCGAACAACAGTTTCAGTTGCAGGAAATAACTAAGCGCTTTTGTATGGCTACCAGGCATTTGGAAACGAGATTATAAGCATTTTGTTATTTCATGTTTAAGAAAACTGAGTTATAAAATACACCAATTTTCATCTAATACTTGAATGGGAATCGTCTATTTAAAACTGACAGTAAAAACAATCTGCTTCCTTAACTCAATTGATCACATTATTTTGCTATCGTTTAGTACAATTTTGCTCGGCTTTATGATATCCTATAAGATTTCCAAAGAAACAAGAAGTTTTAACTTTGAAGATTGTCAGAATAATCCAATCTTGCTGCAAGACACCGTTCTTGTAACACATTTGAAGATCGAATAATACAATGAAGTTGTCTCGTGTATCACTTTACATTACACGTCACAATTTTGTTTTACTCTCTTAGTAAATGCGTATGTGCAGTCGGTGGAAGCCTGGTATTTCCATACGTATTTAATTTGTTGTGTCGTGTAATCTTATATATTTGATTGAGACCACAATTGTGTGATAAAAATTTAAGAAATGCCGTTTGGTAAGATGAGAAAAATAATTATCTTGAGTTCTTTTATGGTTTAGAGGAGTCTTCGAGTAACTTTATTTTATTTTTTCGAAATATACTAAGAGAACATTCAAAGATAATTATAAACAACAATAAATTTGCGTGAGTTCGATATTGTGCCTGTATCAGTAATGTGTTCAATTAACAATTCCAAGTTATTATATTATATAATGTATCGTATTAAAGGTACGTATAGTAGTGAAGTGCACAGGTATTAAACATCTATTCAGTACTGGTATTTATCTTACAACATGCTTTCATGTCACTGAGTGCAGCACTAGCAGTTTGATAATAGCATGATTGTAAAACTGTTAACAAAAAAAATTCTCTCATTGAAGTATTATGATTTCTGCCAACTGTTTGCTATCAATAATAAGCAAGATCAGTTCTTCGTATAAACAACCTACGCCACTAAGCATGATTTTGTGGCCTTATTGAGAATTCTCTCCTGACCCGCTACGCCTAATTTTTCTGTGATATTGTTATATATTTTTAATTCAGTCCGTGTTTGCTTGCCACGCCCGCAATTCTAGGTCCCCGTCACTGAATTCGTATAAAGTTTCCTTTTATTTTTTCATTCAACCTACTAAAAGAAGACTGCAACAATTTCTGCCAGTTAGTTGTTACGGATTTGTTGGTTGCTCCTAGCCACATCAATCAAACTGCAGCTTATCTGGGCGTGAACAACAACCAGTTTTAGGAATGGAGCACTTCCTCGATGATGTTCCCTCTCCATCAGTGAACAAAGTAGAGAACAGGAGCATTTTAAATGTCTGGTACTGACAATAGGGTCATATTTATGGCTTTGGATACACCTTTCATTAGAAATTTTACCAAAATAAATCAGAAAATAACGGGTACGATGTCAATACTTGTTCTCAACTGTAGAATATCAGAAAAATTTAAATCAATTATTTACCGTACATGGGGGTGAAATTCTGGAGACACTTACCATCGTTTTCATCTGCGTCAACGTTACATTTACGTTCTCAAGGTCCAACGCCAATATGTGTAGAGGTTTGCAAGCAAAAAAAAAAAATAACATTTCCTTCAATAAACGGGAACGCGGAAATCTATTTTCTTGAGGTCTCGGAGGAGAATGTCGAAGAAATGAAGTCAGTAAAGTAATAAACTGATATACAAAAATCTGCCTTACATTAAAGTTTTGTTCGCAGGTAGATATAACTAATGATAATTGGAAAATCGATTTGGGTTTTTAACGGGCTCATATAGCTTATTACAGATTCCTGAGCAGTGCAACGTAGATTATAATATTATAAGGATTTTTACATAATAAATACAGTGAAAATGTTTGTAGTTACGTACCATTAAAAGATTTGAACCGGCTGGAACTACAGTTATAGATTATTTTAATTAATGCTACAATATGTATTCAGAACGTTATTATCGATCTGTAGATTAAGGAAGTTACTACTGTCGGAAGCCTGCTGCACTCGTGTAACCAGCTGATGATAATTAAATCATGGAACCAACAGATTCAATATATTAGCCGAACGTCTGATATTCTAACTGCCTCTCAGTTACTGGAATATCACAAACACACCACCACAGCCGCGTTCCTAAGATGGCTGCCTCCACTAATGTGTGATACAGAGCTTCCAATTAGGTGATTTCGTCACCATATTTAGTGTTTTAAAAGAATAACTGGTGGCTGAATTTCATAACTGTGGCACTTCAAATAAGTGGTAATTTTAATGGACACTTGATAATAGATCTGGCGATTTACTGATAACGGAAAATATTAAATTCTACCCCTACATAGAAGTCGGTTACCTTCAATTTTAAAACAATATGACGGATAGGTTTCTGAAATAACCAACTCGCTGATGAGTAGTAGCAGTAATCCAGGCTTCTTACAGTTATCATCAAGAAATACAGTTGCAACTTACGCAGATTTGTGTTGATTAATGAGAATGCAATTATGCCTTTCTTAAGCATAATTATATTTGTTATTTGTCAATAGTTACATACCTAACATAATCATAAATATATACAAATGTATGCTGTGTGTAGCAAAAATTGAGATGAAATATTTATGAAGGGAATTGAACAGAATTCTAGTGTAATTAACTCAAAAGTTTACTGAGGTATAAAATGGATATAGCAAAAAGTATTAAGATCGTACACAAACCTTAATGTGTACTGACATGGGTCAAGAACATATTTAAAGTTGTTTAAAGTATTTGATTATCCAGTGAGAAAGTAAACAATATTCAGCATTCAATGACTGATCATTCAATTAGAGTGATGAAAGCCGACAATAATAGTCACTAAAATTAAAAAAAAAAAAAAAAAAAAAAAAAAAAAAAAAAAAAAAAAAAAAAAAAAAAAAAAAAAATA
>PNEQ01043336.1:0-11689 GCA_003012365.1 Medauroidea extradentata | reverse complement strand
TCTCCCGCGACTCGCGAGCAACTCCCTTCCACAGCCGCGCGCGCTCCCTCCCTGACCACACCTGGTGGCCGCCACCGAAAACAACGCTCACGTGTGCTGGCGCCCTCCTTGCGGCAGGCGCGGAACTAAAGCGCCCAAATACATAAAATTATGTCTCATGAAATGCCATTTTCCTGACAAAGGGAAAATGGTCATTTCACTAGAGACAGGAAAAATTCGCAGATTCACTAAACTGTAGACTCCAAGAATGTATGTGTACTCAAGTAAACTGTAACTGCTGATTGGCTGCTCGCTGGCTCATTGATATCACGTGATTGGGCCTGCATTATATTAGGCTCATCGCCCTTCAGGAGGTGTCAAATAGGTCAACGACCAGTCGTTAGAGTGGCACGATGTTATTGTTGCATAAATCATAGCTTGTGCCCCAAAAAAAAAAATCAAGAATTTTTTTAGGTCCCTACACAATACTATTATCTAAACTGTAACTTTGACATTTACTTTGCAGTATTTTTAAGAAATGAACGAAGTAACGAAACCACACAGCATCCTTAATCTAACCCTTACTATCTATATGTCAATTATAGAGGACATTTTCACAAATAGAACTGTTATGAACCAAGCTGTATTTAAAAAGCCCTCCAGAGTGTAATTATACAGGCTGTTTGGTAATCGCAGGTATACACGAAAGGGGTGTGTCGAGGACAATGAAACAAGCAAATAATGCTAATAAACATAGGCCCGGATAACGACGGTTTTCCTTTGGGCTCGTGCAAACATGGCAATGTTGCAGCAATGTTTTTTTTTTTTTTTTGTGGGGATATTTAAAATATTTGATGTATGCCCGCCCTTTTGATTGTGTCCACAAACTACAGTAACGCATTGTGGATGGTTGCCACTGCATTCGGAACACACTTGGAATTTTTTAACGTGCTGAAGCCTGCCTTCACGTGAGCGGTGCCCATTTCGAACACTGTTATGTCTTCTTCGTCCATACATGCAGCAATTTGACGTTTTAATCCTCGGGAATACTGGTATTAGCGTTCTTGTCGTAACATGTAATGTGTTATATTGAGGAAAACCACTGGTTTCCGGGACAATGTTTATAAGCATTGTTTAGTTGTTTCATCATCCTCGAACATCCCTTTCGTTTGTATTTAAAATTACCGAACATTATTCTGTATACGGCTTTAAAGACGCGGTCTACCGCAATTTTCATCACCATGATTTGATTTTTCATCTGTAATTTTTTTTTTCTTATTTTAGACACAAAATGTGACTGAATTAGACTCTTATGAAATTTTTATATCTCTCTTAGTTTTCGGGTAATAACCTGTTAAAGTAAAAATTTGCATGTTTCCGTTTTAAGGACTACACTAAAACCAACTGACATACCAAACTGAAAAAATTCACAGCGGATAAAGACGTCACAGGCTACACTGTCACGTTAACAAAAACAAAGACTAAAAATGTTTTGAATTTAAATAAAAATGCTGAAACTTAGAATTAAAATTAAAAAAAAAATCAATTAATTTTTTCAAATACAAAATATTTTATTTGTGGCTAAACATAGCTCAATTTGTAGTCTACAACATCGTTATTCACTGTGATTTTTTTCAGTTTATTAAATGAGTTGGTTTTTGTGTCGTCCTTTAAACGGAAACAAGCAAAGTTTGGCTTTAACGAGCCATTACGCAAAAACTATGCGAAATAAAAAATGTTTCTAAGAGGAAAATGCTGTCACATTTTGTGTCTAAAATAAGGAAAAAAAAAATAACCGGTACAAATATAAAAACAAAACCATGGCGATGAAAGTAGCGGTAGACCGCGCCTGCCATGATCTTTCATTTATTTCAAACAATCACAATTTCGCCAGAGCGTTTTTTTTATAATGTACCGTTTACTAGGAAAAAAATATTTTGCTTCATTTTGGCTTATTTCGACAACAAAATATGTGCTACTTCAGGGGCAAAAATCTAAAAATCCGTTTGGTGTATTGCAACAAAAATTAATATACAAACGATGATATATAAGTGTTAAAATTGACAGAAGAAAAATTGAGAAATATGTATTAATTTGCGTTAAAAAAATATTTTTGAAACCACTGCAAAACTAAAGACCGAGGTCTTGACTGCCGCGTGTTCCTGGTGCATGGACGGTGTTGTAGTGTGTCACGCTAAAATATTTTTTTTTACGCAAAACCGCTTAACTGATTCCTACTGCGGTTATCCACGAACAGGAAACACACTTGAAACTACACTTCTTGCTTTTAAAAAATTCAGCATGCTTTTTACAGGCATGATTTTGATGTCCCTCAAATTAGCTTAAAACGGTCTTTTACACTGCTGTAACTTCGAAAATGCCACCTGAATTCGCAAAGTGGGAAACGAGAAGCGTGTGTCGGTCTTTATTTCGTACTATTAAAAAAAATACAATTTTGGGGTCACCGCTTAAAATCCCGCAGGAAAAAGATTACAACGAAAATCTTGCAAGCAAGTTTAGCTCAGTGCGATTAGAGCGTGGTACTCTGACCCTTATAGCTCCGTAAATATGAAACCGGTACACAATACTCTTAATAAATAAAAACTCACACTTGTTGCTAAATCTATTCCGCTTATTAGTTCACTTTTACACATAAATATACTAAACTGAGCACTGTCTTGTGGCTTAGGTATAAGTCAAGTTGGCAATCTTGCAAGTAATCATTTAAATTTTATGTAGATTCAGTATAACTGCGAATTGTTTCGTCAGCGTATACTTATGTGTGCATTTCCTTACACTGGCTTCATTACACTTAAGTAAATTAACAAGAGACTCACTTGATTTGGCGTCTGAGACAAAATGTATTTTTAAAATGGTAATTATTGCAGTCATTAGTGTTTCATTAGCAATGTTTTTTTCTTTCCCCAATTATGTTAAATGAAGCAAATATAAATTTAACACTAACAGTATTTGAGAAGTATCATAACAATTCGTTTCTATGCTAACTTTTTAAAATGCTAGTACTAGACGAGAGAGTTGTCACGACACAGTTGAAATTCTGTATTGGTTCCGAGATCTGAGGAAACCCGACAATGCTGCGAGTACAGTTATGGTCAAAAACTTGGTTCTTTGCTACAACTACAGCAATTAAATACCAAGAGTTCATGCCCATTAATGTTACTCGTGGCTGAGGAAGGTTACTCCTCAGCGTACCAACACGGCGACATTTTCAGAAGGGCACTAATGTTTGCTAGGTTGGCAATGACGGAAAGCACGCCGCCCCGCGGGCAACACTGGCGTGACCTTCGTGCGACGGCGGACGTGCGGGCTAACCTGGTCGCAGCATCTTCGTGGGAAATCATCATGAAACTGCTTTTTTTTTTGCAGGTTGGTATAAATGAAGCGTGTCGGCGCCGTGACCCGAGTCGCGAGGTGCCAAGTTGTTATCTGCGTGGGCGGAGTCTTAATTGGAGAACAGGTCGAGAAGCAGAGTTCGTACTCAGGCGGCGTAGCCACGTCTTAGAGCAAATGAGGTCATTGTTTTTGGAATTATGTGGCAACGATGTCGTTATATTTAAATAGGAAGAAAATTTGTAATTTTTCCATACCCAAGCCGAGAAAAAGGGAAAAAAAACAAAACAAAACACCTCATAAAAAATTCCAAAATATTTCGACTAAGAAAATTAAAACAAAAAACTAAATTAAAAACTAGGTCAAAATCGGACTGAAATACCGTAAACGTTAGTGACTTTGGACACGATGAGGGGGAGGGGGAGAGACTTTTGGACATTACAAAAATATTTTTCGCATATATGACAGTCCCGAATAAAGAAATTTACTTGCGGTAAATTCCAAATCGTAAATGTCCCCACGACAATTAATATTTACTCACAGTTAATAATTATGGAAAATATAAATAGTATAAAAGACTGCGAAAGTCACCCCCGTTTACAAAAAATTTTGTAAATTTAATAATGCCTTAATTTATGCACAAACAAAAAAGGCACTAAATTGTCAACAAACATACTATTAAATGTTAAAATGCAGTAAAACATATAGTAGTATATATTCTACAATATCCTGACGCAGTACTGGAGTATAAATTTGTTGTGTTTCTCCAGATATTACTTACTGTATTTCTGCTAAGCAGAATTATGAATATTTAAAGTACCGTACCACAATTCCGGTGTGTCTGACAACATTTATTAACTCGGGGATGTTTGATAGGACTGAGTCAAACGTTTCCTAGACCAACCGTCTCTCTACCATGCAGTGCTGCTGTGGTTGCGACCAAAATATGAGTGATTTTCAATTTCAAATTGACAATGATTAAACATATGAATTACAAGGAATAACAAATTAAAGATAAGGGTTATTTTTAATATTTAGTTGTATCCGGTACTATTCTTCACAGTGGCGATATTCTAAAATTCTACATTGCTGATTCACTGGGATACATACAAACTGTCAGCGATAGCTATATTGTTATCACTTAGTTTTAATAAATGTTTAGCACATTTACTTAATTGCGTTCACTTGGAAA
This sequence comes from Medauroidea extradentata, assembly GCA_003012365.1. Taxonomy (NCBI): domain Eukaryota; kingdom Metazoa; phylum Arthropoda; class Insecta; order Phasmatodea; family Phasmatidae; genus Medauroidea; species Medauroidea extradentata. The sequence goes on along the minus strand of PNEQ01043336.1, from coordinate 7,167 downwards.
AAATGCATCACTTTATATTTGTACGTCATAATATTAGTTTTATAAACGCTACTTATGACTATATTTTCCCCTTGCGAAACTTCTTTAGCTCTCATAGTCTTTCCATAGCCGCATTTCAAAGTCAAGTCAGTTAGTTTTTGTTATTCGTACATATCCGTAACTTGCAAATCTTGACTTTGGCATGTCGCTATGAGAAGACTATGAGAGCTAAAAAAATTTCGAAAGTGGAAAATGCAGTCGCAAGTAACGTATATAAAAACTAACACTCTGTAGTACAATAGTAAAATTATGCATTTTTTAATGTGAAGACCCTTTATTGAATTACATTTTATTGGATTGTAAACTCCCATTGCAGCAAACATTTAAAAAGCTCACCCTTTATTGACTTGGGGAGAGTATATTCCTCCTATTTTATCTCAGCTCAAACAGTTAAACTTGTACTATAATTCTGTACTTTAAAAACACGCGTTAGTACAGTGAAAGTTGTTTTCTATGTAGAGTATTTTTTATTTAATTAATTATATCGATTTTTCAGAATACTTTGTCAACTGTGTCTTTCTTCTATGGACACAACTTGGTTTTCAGCACAGTAACATTGGCAGCATTTCATGCAGGTACTTTTTTTACGCATTTCACTCATGCACGACCAAACATGTTTCGCAATTTGCTGGGAAGTTATTAATTTTCAGCTAAGTATAATTTTGGAACGCCACTTTATTTTTACTATAAAATTTAAGAGGCGAAAATTACGTCAACGTAAATTATTTTTGTCGCGCGCCGATTTAATTTCACCCACGGTACGCAGAGCGAGTTTGCAAATTCCTTGCTGGGAGACTTGAAGCAACTCTGAATTAAAATTCGAACTATATGTTTTAAGTATGGTCTTTCACATCAGCTAATCTAATACAGAACTACACTGAAAGTAAAAGCATTGTTGTAGTTACCATACTTCTGTTACAAAATTGATAACAGTCCAGATTTTGCTGTCGATATTATCTGCAGGTGTTCCTACAACAATCTGTTCTGCAGAAGTAACAATATGTTGTACAGAAGAAAGATGATCTTTGTTACTTCTACTGAACAGATTGTTGTAGGGATAATCCAGATAGAACCAACAAGCATACTGGACTTTTATCCCTATTTTGATAGAAGTGTGGTAACTACAGCAATAATTTTCCTTCAATGTGTAGACACTCTACTGCACAGCACATTGCAAGCAGATATGTATCACTCCTCGGGAAATATTTACTTTGGCACTCCCTGCACATTCTGTCCAGTAACAGGTTCTTGCTTTGTGAAGGTCATTCAAGGCGAAGTGCGTGTTTTGATGACCTGTATAACCCTGCAAGCTTACGTGCTTGGCATCTCTACAAGTCTGTAAATACAACCGCCAATGCAGGAAGACTTGCAATGTACAGTCAGTGCACGGATAAAAGGAAAGCTCTTGCCAAAGTAAAGGAATTGTACCTGATTTTCAGCAAAATTAAAAAAATATATATATAACGAAACTTTGTTTTATAACTCATAGCTAGAGGTGATGGTTAGAGATGATGGTTTATCGCGGGAAAACTTGGCTATTTGCTAGGCTTCAACATACGTTCAACTTATCAAAAGATTACTGGCTATTCCTTGTACGTGGAGCTACTGCCGTATTTGACCGAGCCAGTAAGAATGCCGCTATTTTAATATTTAATGCATGTTATTGGTCTGCAGACAGCTACGTTGTGTCAGTGTTTTCAAGGCTATGTTGACACAGAACATTTTCGCGATATACCATCATCTCTAGTGATGGTATATCGCGAAAACGTTTTGTGCCAACATACCCTTGAAAACACTGTAGATAATTGTAACGCATTTGATTGGATGACGTACGTCTGACATAACGTAGATGTCTGCAGACCAATAACAACCATCAGGTATTACAATAGCGGAGATTTTATAGTCAAATAGGGCAGCAGCCCTATGTACAAGTGAAAGCCAGAAATCTTTTGACAAGCTGAACGTATGTTGAAACCTATCAAACAGTCAAGTTTTCCCGCAATAAACCACCATCTCTACTCATAGCATAGTCTGTGACATCTATTTTCTGTGTAAATATTAAACGTCAGAAAGTCTGTTGGTTTTCGTTGTGTGTACGCTGCTGTAACGAGCAAATGTTGACTCTGACATACCGTTAGCCTATGTGAATAATGTGCTTGTCAAAAAATTCCACGCAGTCCCTAGTGACATAAAAAAAAAAAAAAAAAACTAACGATATTTAGTCCACTTATAAAATTATATAAAATTTAAGAAGCCTTTTTACTGGGTGTAACGAGTGTATATTTCGCGTTTGAAGTGCGGATACAGGGGAGTGATAAGGGTGAAATTGTCACGCTCGACGAGAAACACTTTGCCGGTATCGGCAGTGCGGTAAACAGGTATGCGGTGTTTTAGCTGTGTCTTTTATCCTTTGAATGTTAAGTAATGATCCTACAATGTTATTTCCGGATAGTTTGTAGTAAAGGGTACGTGTGCTATACGTTTTCTGCTTTAAGAATCCGGGTGATATTTTGGAGTTAACAGCAGTCAGAAACGCAAACTTTGTCTGTTTTAAAGGGTTCTCAAATTTGTGTTTCTAAAACGCGTGTTGTATTTTTTGAAAATTATTCAATAATAATTTGAAGTGAGTGTTCTTTTCGTAGGAAATCGTTATTGGAATAAGTTGAGCTGTTTCGAGTTGAAAAGAAGATGTGTGGCACGCTACAACGTCGTCCATGCGCCAAGTACATGGGCATCTTATTAAAATACTAGTTCCAAGGGAGGAAGGAATCACAGCGCAATAGTTCAGCGTCTTAGGCTTAAAAGCGGCTTATTGCTGGAATAGGAAATGTAACGCTTAAGTTTCGTACATTTGATTATGTGAAAACAGACTGGGCTGCAAGTTATTGTGTACTCATCTCAGCTAACTTCTGGTGTTGGCCTACAGTTTGTATGGCGCGCATGAAGACTATATCAACCGATGATTAGAGATGATGGGTTATCGCGGGAAATCTCGACTGTTTGTTGGATTTCGACACATGTTCAGTTTACAAGAATACTATTTTTAGGGCCATGAACTTTTCGCGAAAATAATTTTGCCTCAGTTTGTTTCAGTGCCTTGTGTGCACGTCTGCAGTTCTGCTTCGTAGACAGTGATTGTACGTCTTAAGAGGAGTCCTTCGCGGTGTCAAATTTCCACCTTTGACGTGTGGTAACAGCGTAGCGATAAACGCTAGACGAGAAGAATATCGCCTCTATTCGCAGCGCGCCAAACTGGCGTGCAAGGTCTCCGTTGTAGTCTTTTTACTATGGGACTTTAAGCGGTGGCCCCAATATTTTATTTTTTGAATAGTTTGAAGTAAAGACCAACGCATGCTTCTCGTTTAGCACTTTACGAATTCAGGTAATATTTTCGGAGTTACAACAGTCTAAAAAACCCGTTTTTAGCCATTTGAGAGGCCCGAATATCATGTTTCTAACAAGCGTGCTGCATTTTTGAAAAAATAGAAGTATGGTTTCAAGTGTGTGTTCTTTTCGTATATAAACATAATATGAATAACTTAAGCGGTTTCGCGTAAAAATGTATGCGCGTGACACGCTGCAACGCCGTCCATGCGCCAGTCGAGGACTCCTCTTAACTCTCACGTGTGTTGGTGTTCTACCCACAAATCACACACGTGTGGTATTGCAGTTACCGCATTCTGATTGACGCAGTCAAATGAGAGACGTCACTTCACAAATACACACGCTGCCAATAACCATGAAGCACAGATGCAGATGTGCACTGAGACAAACTGGGGCGAAATTCTTTTCGCGAATAGTTCGTGGCCATAATTATTGTCTTTAGCTTGTACTTGGAGCTGTTACCCAATTTGACTGAGCAAATAAGATTCCCGATGTTGTAATATTTCATGCCGGGTATTGGTATGCAGACAACTACGCTGTGTCAGAAGTATATCACCGAATCATATATGTTTAGGGCCCGGTAGTTTTTGCGAAAAGATTTTTGCCCCACTTTGTTTCAGTGTCTTACGTGCACACCTGCAGTTCAACTTCATGGCTATTGACAGAGTGTTTATGTGCAGAGTTGTTATTCATTTGACTGTGCCAATCTGTATACGGATAACTGCCACACATCACGTCTGTGATTTGCGGGTTTAACCTCCACACGCTGGGTGTTACGGCATCCAATCACTGACCACAGAGCAGATATGCAGGTGTGCACGTAAGGCACGAAAACAAAAGGATGCAAAAAATCGTTTCGCGAAAACTACCGGGCCCTATCTATGTTGCAAGAAACTACAGTGTTTTAAAGGGTATGTTGGCACAAAACATTTCGCGATATACCATCCTCTCTAGTAATAACATCACGGAGTTTGTTCGGGTGAGTATAGGCCAGCGAATTCTTGCCTGCTGTCGACAAATAACGCTGCGAAATTTGCTCGTCTTTAGAGCCTGACAAAATACTTGCCCATAAAGATGGTAAATACTATTATCTAGGCTTGCTTTTGTTTAGTTTTACTGTATCGACTTCCAGATGCGTGTATACATTTACTGGCGTTATTAACTTGGTCTTGTTAGTTTTTGCACCAGCGCTCACCAATGTGTTCAGTGTACGCAACGCGCGCCCAGCGGACAGTCGGGATGTCGTGTGTGAGGGCGGGAGGTCGCGTGTTCGACGCCACCTCGGTGGTCACGCGAGTCGGCCCGCACGACGGTCACACGACAGTAAGTGGGTCATCGTCAGCCCTGGGCCACGCCTCTTCGCTGGCTGACCACGCCACCTGACACGACGACCTTCCCACGCCTTCCGGCCACACCTGCACCCCTCCTCCTCTCTTTTATTCCAGCACCCTCACCAACCTACAACTTGTCAGACATCTCGCGACCAGTGTTGCCAGCTGGTGTAGATCAAGAATGTAAGAGTGGAGTGAGTGCTGGCGACAATGATATGCACATCTAGTGTTGGTATTTTGGCAACATGCTATAATTAACTTCACCTGGACACACTCTGTGGTGTTATTGGCTCCGAGCCTTCCTACCTCTGTGTGCCTGCGTTACTGGATAACAGGCACTTTTCAGTTGACCTTGTATCACTGGTTGATATAGTTTGTTCGGGATGAAGTGAGCACTAAACATTTAACATCTGAAAAATATCACTGGCCGTTACTACACATTATTCAACATTAACTATAACTGCCTTACTGCTTGTATGGTTGGCAGCGCAATTACACAATATAGATCCGTATGTTTTACTATTTAAATACAATAATACAGAAACAAAATCAACACAAATCGACATAATTGTATTTTATATAATCAATAAACTTTTTTTTACTAAAGTTTATTGAGCCATACCGACGGCACAATTTATCTTACGAATACGTAAATGTTTCGTCGGCATGTAGGCCTATAAGCGTGTAAAGGTCTTTCATGATAAAGTGAGTACTAAAAAATTACCCGTTGGAAAATATCACAAGCCGTTACAGCATATAATTCAACATTAACTCTAGTTGCCTTTCGACTTGTATGGTTGGCAGCGAGATTACGCAATATAATTCCTTGTATTTTCCTGTTTAAATTCAACAATCCTGAAATAAAATCAACCGAAATGACAAAATTATATTTTATAAAATTAACAAACTTTTTTTTATCAAACTATATAGATTTCTACTAACTTCAAAATTTATCTTACACGCGTAAACGTCAAGATACGAATTGACTGAAAATAGAACTTTAGCAGGTTTTTTGAGTGCCCATACTTTATCCAAACCGCATATAATTGGTTGACTAAACCAAACCTTCTTTCTCCGCATAGGATTGCTCTCTGTCAATATGCCCTGCGACGGTGGCTATCGCGGAGGCGCGGTGATTCAAAGAACTTGCTGAAAACCGAGTAAAACGTTAACCTGGCCGTCTTCCCAGGCCGATGTGCGCTGTGCAGAACTCCGGCCGTTACTAGATTATTAGAAAACTGCTCATCTCACGTGAGTGATGTCTGCTTAGGAATAGCATTTTAAGAACGTCACACGTTTGTATAGCCATTTCAAGTTCACGACTACTCATTAAGGGCGCTGCCTACCTCGGAGTCCTGACGGAGAAAGAATAGGGTTTTACATGTTAAGTTCTTTTCAATGGCGCTCCGTCAACTTTTGTGACATTGCTTCCGGACAAAAACAATTTTCTGCGCCGATAAAATGAGGATATTGCTAAGTAAATAAAATTGCAGAAAAGAAATTATGAATAGCCATTTTCACGTGTATTTGTGTGTAAAAATGCTTTTTTGCCCACAATTTTCAGAGCATTGAAAAAAAACTGCCTACACGATCCATAGCAATGCACGCGGCACCGAGACGAACAAAATTGTCAGTGGTGGCATATATATAACTACAACCGTTACAGAGCCAGGTGGAAACTCATTCAACCAGTAAAATCCTATGCTTGCTTCGCCGTGGCTTCAAGGTAGGCAGCGCACTTAAATAATATTTTCTAGCGGCCGAAAATGGGGGTTTTTGTGGTCTTTTTAGGTACCGGTATATGTAAATATTAGAGCTGAATATTTTTAAAGATATATGTGTGTAAAATACACCTTCGTCTTTGATAAAACGTTATGAAATGATGGGGTCAGTACTCACCACTGAGGGCTGATTGCACAGTCATTCTGAGTAAAATCTAACGCCTCTCTGAGCGAAATGTGAGAAATTTTCATTTCAGAGACAAAAAGTGAGTGAAGTCTTAGGAAAAACTTACGAATTTTTAAGTTGTTGTCAGGCCTTCAAGATTTTCTCAAGCTGCATATCAATCATGACGGCTGTAAATAGAGGTTATAATGTCACGTGGGAGAGAATAATATTCTTATTTCGAATTAATTCGTAACATTTAAGAGGTTTTACACGAAAGCGATGTCGTGTTTTTAAAGACACTTCTGCTTTAAAACAAAATGGTTATACTGTTACAAAATGATTTATTTTGTACGTCGATTATTATATTTGGGGTTCCTAAGTTATTATTAGTTTGGGGGTTTCACTCAGATGGTAGCTACACTGTGGGTTTATTTAGATATTATTTAGGGTTAAAAGACTAAGAGACAGTTATTGTTAAACGGGCATTTACTATACTACAATGGCAGGTACTCTGAATACAAAATAG
>PNEQ01043331.1:0-24521 GCA_003012365.1 Medauroidea extradentata | reverse complement strand
TAGCCATTTTGAGAGGCCCGAATATCATGTTTGTAACAAGCGTGCTGAAATTTTGAAAAAATAGAAGCATGGTTTCAAATGTGTGTTCTTTTCGTAGATAAAAATAATGTGAATAAGTTAAGCGGTTTCGTGTGAAAATGTATGCGCGTGACACGCTGCAACGCCGTCCATGCGCCTGTCGAGGACTCCTCTTAAGGTGGCCGCCTGCCCAAACAGCCAAGTTGTGTTCAGAGCTTCGGCCAATAGACTTATGCTGGAATACTACGCTACATACGTGAGTGATGTTGGGTAAAGAATACCGTGCAAACAAAGTTACACGTGTGTAAACCCATCTCAGATCCTCCATTTATCTCTCAATCTAATTTGCTAGGGACAGAAAACGGTGAATACTGGTATGATTATTGTTCTTTATAGGTATGGATCCGCGGTGGCTGAATGATAAGACCATTCGCCTCCCACCAAGGCGATCCGAATTCGATTCCCAGCTGGGTCGGTACCCGGCATGTGGAAATCGTGCCAGACGATGCCGCTGGTAGGTAGATTTTCTCAGGGATCTCCTGTTTCCTCCGCCCTTTCATTCCAGCGCTGCTCCTTACTCAACTCATGTGAGCCCTCACCAGCGCTAAAGACCTCGATGTTGAGCGCTGACCAAAATCTCTCACATACATCCCACTCTTTATAGATATGGAAATATTGCTGCAGAACCTTAGAAAAATAATACACATATGCAATACATTTTTATCTTTAAAATACGTAATAAAGTTATAGTGTCCCCATTGAATTTCTCATACATGCGAGCTATCAATTAGAAGACTACGCCTGTTCAACACCTTGCGTCTAGAAGCAAGCTACGATGAAGAACACTGTGTGTGGATGAAGAGCGATAAGTGTGTGTATGTGTGTTGTTTTTCCCACTGTAGCATTCTACAGTAACACGAGCCAGCCCGTGCGCCATGTACCGTAAGTCACGATAACTATTGTAACCCAAACGGTGCGGTTTTGGACTCATATTCACAAACATTTTTTGTTCCTCTAGATGTGATGATTACTCCCCAAAATATTAACTTGCAATTTCGCAACATCCTGTGTACTGCAGTTCGCTCAGTAATAAGCCTGGCACCATAGGGGTTGATAGAACTTATCGGAGCACATTTGTCCAATATGTAGTACAAGCAGAAGAGAGGCTGTGAGCGAGGTGGCAGCATTCGTAGGTGATTAGTCCAATCTCAGCCGTCTGCTTTAGAGTAATTTTTTGTTACATGTTTTCATTCCCCTTACTAGAAAACTACCGCTGGATCCTAACCTAATTCTTTAAATTAAAATTGTTATAATTTTTGTGGTTTTTGCTACTACGCAACCACATTACACTAAGGATGTTCAAGTCGGGGGGGGGGATCTAATGGCATTTCAAAGTCACAATTTGCATGTTTTTAGTTCATACAACCCCCCCCCCCCGAAAACTAATTAACATAATTAAACGAAATAATTCACAGTGAAATCAAATGTCCCGGGATAGGGCCTTATGTGTATATAAATCCATTCAAACAATGTTTTCTATTTTTAAAAAAATTCTGAAATTTGAAATTTTTTGGATACTTTTACGAAATTTTTTTAAGTACAAAAATATTTTGTATTGGAACTTTTAATACTTAAAGCCCTAACTCGTGATATGTAGGCCCCCTACTTTTACTATGAATTTTTTTGTTTCATTATATTGAGTGGTTTTCGAAGGGTGTATGAACTAAAAACATGCAAATTCTGACTTTGAAATGCCACTATGGGAAAAATGGCTCAGCTAAAAAAATTTTATAAGAGGAAAATGTAGTCCCAAGTAATTTCTACAAAACTAACACTGTTTCTTTCAAACATAAAATTATGGTTTTCCCCCTCTTGAACGCCCTTTAAGCAGTTTTAACTAACATCCCACAATCATACCATGCATTGTCATCTTCACTGTATCGTTTGCTCACTTTCAGCACCACCGTCTTCATCCAAACATTTATGACTAGTCTGCAGAAGTTACCCAATTTCTTTATATTGTGGACATTATAAGCCTAGACGGAAAATTCACCGAAAAGTTAGTCACCGTACATTTTATCTCTAGGCGTAAAACTACATTCTGAAGACGGGCTATCGTATAGATATAAATACAATTATATTTGAATGTTGTATGTTAACAGCAACGCGTAGACAACACAATATAAACAAAAACAAGTGTACTCTAACTCAGTAAGTTATTTTATTTGTTTCGCACTTACGATCAAAAAAAAAAATAATAACTGGCCTTCAGAAAGTATCAAGAGTTTTTTGCTGCCGTTATGGAGAGTTTTTCTTATCGATAAAACAATTTTACAGATGATCGGTGAACTATGAAGGATATACATTCTTGCGTCACCATATTTTACACGTTATAGTTCTCCAAGCTGTAGGTTAGTGTAAAAAGACTTCGTTAGTTACTTATGGGAAAAGTTTTGTAAATGTCACATTTTTTTACACTTCTTCGTGCTCCAAGTTGCAGGTTTTTGTAAGAAATACTTTGTGTATTATTTTCTTCGATTGTTTGGATAGTAAATTAATGCTCTTATCTCTCAGTTAGATACACTTTATATAGTTGTTATATATAAAAGGGAATTTCGTTGCCCCGGGACAAACTTGTTAGAGCATTACGCATCAGAGGGTTCTGGTTTGAAACGTTAAAAAAAAATTCATCGATGTGTTTGTGTTTATTGTTTTTAAATTTGCTGTTAAATTAGTACTCCTTGCTAGCCACTTCAATTAAACCTCTGGAATCAATCAAAATAATTTAATTGCACGAATAAAATAACAATGTTAAATGAGTCGAAATCCAAGTCAACAGTTTATAAGAGAGAATAACGATGTATGTGTGTATATATATATATATATATATATATATATATATAGAGAGAGAGAGAGAGGGGGGGGGAGGGAGAGAGAGAGAGAGCTTAAACTTACGTGTTCAACGATATCTATCTGCTATGTGTACATACGGATATAAATAGGCAACAATTAAAAATATGTATACGTATGTGTAGACAAATGCTCATTTTACCATGAACATTCCGTTCTTGTTTGTACCACCCCACAGGTACAGGATCTGAGTGTTTTGCTGCCTTCTCTTTTACGTAGATACTGAAGTATTTCATGTTGAGTTCAAGATCTGCATTTATGGTACGTTATTTATTGTTAGATATGTTAAGTTGTTATCGCTAGAGCTATAATAATGTAACAAAATCCATGTAAAGTGAACCAATTTTAAAAATATCACACGATTCATAGAAAACATTAAAAGCCATTTTGCTATTTTAATAATTTATGTGTTCAAATTTTGTTGCAATGAACACTCTAGCTCATTCTATAATTACTTAAATATTTTTGACTGTGCGTCTCTGGTTATAATCGTATTTATTAATTCATATATGCAGTTCATTGTTATGGTTTTATAAGTCAACTGATTATGATAACCTATACTTTAGTTACACAAATTTTATATGCTAGCAGATCTGCACATCTTATACAAAATCGAGTGACAGTAGTTAATTTCGAAACACAGCTAAATAGGAACTCGCACAAACTTTTTTCTACATTGACGAAATGATTCTACAGATAAATCGTAGTTCCAAAATGTTTGGAGGTCAATGCTTCAAAATATATACCAGTCGTATTGAAAGCACAAAGACCGCATATTACTGCTGAAAAGCCTTAGGCTGTGGATTTAAATTTTATATATCAAGGGACTCGTCCGGCCAGACCATGTTTCACTTAAGCTTCCAGTTATTTTGGGACTTGTACTACGGGAACAAATAGTTATGGATCTTACACGAAACGTCACTTAAGGTAAAACTGAGCGTACACTTTTTGTTTTTTGCGTGTTTGAAGCATTTCTTTCATTATATTGTACAGAGCGGAGTGGTGTCACAACGACTGCAGCGTTGGACTCGGGTTAAAGAAGTCACGGATTCGAATCCCGGCCCAGGCAATCCTAGGTTTGCATTTCCCTGGTTCCCTAAAGTCGTTTCAGCAGCACGTTGGGATGGCTCCTTAAAAAAGTCCATGCCAGATTACTTTTCCAGTTCTTGTCATTGTATAAAGTTGTGTCTCTCCGTCTCTTAGGCCCTCAATACACGATGCACAAATCCGTAACAGTTTTCATACAATTCTCTGTTTTAGTAACCCTATCCTCTATGGTTACAGAAAATGGGTACGCAATCTGCTACGTTTTGGGCATCGTGCAACTAATGTCCTCGCTGTCGACGAAACGTAAAACCCACCTTTCTTACCTTTTGTTTCATTGTCGACGCGAAAGCATGATTAGATTAAAATTTTGTATCCTAACAGTTTACGAAACTATTGCTACGCACACACTTTGACTCTATTGTTTCGTTAAAATATAAACTGAGTGAAGTGACAGTGATAAACAATGCACCGTATTCAGTGAGATCCTCCAGCTGTGGCGACCCACTGTCTCGTGAGACAACGGCGTAAAGTCCACGTCCAGAGTCGGTCGTTGTGGTGCAGGATAGCCGCTTGGCAAGGGGCTGGGGGGATATGGGAAGGAGCAAGTCCCCAGAGTAATTAACTTCAATTGCAGCCGGGCGCGCGCCCAGCCCACGAGTTGCCTCCCGGCCAAGATGTGGCCTCACGGAGACCTCGGAGGAGTTCAGCTACATACAAGCCAAGACACGCACGCGACAGCAACATGGCCCAACGTGCCAGCAACACAGCAGCTGCCGCGTTACAAGGCTCTAGCTAACTATAGGTCATTCGGTATAAAGTGAGCACTTAAGAGGGCTTGGTACATAATTCAACGCTAAAAGCGTTAATCTATAACTGTTGGTTTCTTGAAGCCAGTTTGCGAAAATTAAACAATAGCGATCATAGACAATAGTTTTAGCCAACATTTTAAGCAAAATTGTTTCCAGTGTTACGAACTTCTGAGGCACAATCTCTGACGCCGGAACCTCGTGAATTTAACTCCGGCGCAAGATATCACTCGTAACAAATTAGTAATTCTGGAAAAATATTTACTCATAATGTTGGCAAATACCATTATATGTGATTGTCATTGAGTATTTTATCCATATTGGCTTCGAAAAAAGCGTAGGAATCAGTTGATGTTTTCAGCGTTTTGTCTACCATGCACTTTTAAAATTTTTCCTTTCAATAATATCACTATACGTTTCGCACATATTTTAACATTAACTCTAGTTGTCTTACTACTTGTATGGTTGGCAGCGAAATTGCGTAATATAGTTCCGTGTATTTTCTTATTTAAATACAACACTGAAGTAAAATCAACCGAAATCGACATTATTTTATTACATATATAATTAATAAAACCTTTTTTATTAAACTGTATAGACTCCTACTGACAGCATAATTTATCTTATAGGCGAATACATCAAGTGACGTGTCCAGAGAGGTTATCCGTCTTTAGCCGTTATGTGCGGAAGTATACGAAATGGCTGAAAATAGAACTTAAGCAGAGCTTTTTTGAGTGCTCACTTTATCCCGAATAGCCTATACACCAAGGGATCGCACACAGCAAGAAGGAACCGGTTACTGTAATGAATCAAGCAGTTCATACCCATAATACAAGAATCAGTAGTAATTTACATGTACCTAATAATCACTTGAAGAAATTACAGAAAGGGGCTTATTTTTCTGGGATTAAGGTATACAATAAATTACCAGCTAAGTTGAGAAACCTTAGCAAGATAAATAAAATAAAATTTAAATTGGAGTTAAAGAAATATCTTTTAAACAAAGCCTTTTATTCAATTGATGAATATTATAACAGTGAATCTTAATATTTGATTGGGTTTGTATTGCTTTTCGTATTTTATAAAATTGCACTAATGTGACTGTGTGAGAATATGTTACAGTTTTGTAAATGTATGCAAATTTTAATTTGTGACATGATTTCAATATCACTCGGCATATTGATTCTTGCTCAATTGATGAAATTTTCTATACTGAATATTAACGTATAGTGTGTTCTTGTTTGGTATTGTATTGTTGCTGGGTGTATGAATGGTGACGTGTTATGATTGGAATTGTAATATTAAACCTCCAGTAACATTTGTTTCCTATATATGTTGTGTACTGTACTTGTTTTAAAGGGATTGTATATTGCAAATAAGTGACTGTATTGTTATTAAGTGACTATATGTTTTATTGTAAATGTTTGTGATGAACTTATTGTCTGACATCTTCAATATCCTTCGTAAATATTTGACTTAATGGGATCAAATGAAGGCAAATAAATGAAATGAAAATGAAAAACTGGCTGAAGGTGTTCTACGAAAGGTAGCCTGCTGGAATTAGCTGGGTTTACTCAGCAGGGAGACAAGATACGCTTCATCACCACGTGTTTCCCAGGTTGTAATCGAACACATGCAAGCAATTATCTTGGTTTACTTTTTATACGCAAGAAAACTTCACGCGTCGAGAATAAATTTTACTCTACCCCGGACTAACTGAGCGACTTTTCGTAAACTCCTTCATTTGTATCTATGTAGTCTTTTCAGCTCTCGTGGAATTACACGCCGTTCTATCAAATCTATAACAACATTTGCTGACACACATAGCTCCTAACTGGTTTACTGTACTTCTCAGCTGTATTCGGTTACCCTAGCGTGGTGGTCCTCATTTACCTTGAAAACCTCATGTACGCACGCACACACACACATAACAACAGCTGACGAGATGTCTAGTTCTAAAGTCCCATGTAACGAACCTTATGTCCCGCCACCTTATTTGGCCGAGGCTGTTGTCAGGTCTGAACATATAGGCTTATCTTTGGGTGTATCTGCTTTTTTCTCATTGTGGTTTCATCATAGAAGCAGGGTGACTGAAGACGGGCGACGCATTAAGATCGTGTGAGGGTACCTTCCGAAGTAGTTCGCAGTAATGCACACACTCTCCCTCAAAAGTAGAAAAGTGGGAATTGGTAAGTACGAAATTATGGATTTCGCGGTCCCGTACCATTTGACCCCTCCCACATTTTTTTCAGCATAGGCCTATAGCGGCATTGTTTCCCTCATTTATCTGTGCAAACAACACTGTTATTTTGACCTAACTTGTAATTCGTTTGCAAATATTTTCATTCGCAAATGGATATCTGGTTTAAAGTTAGTTTGCCTGTATACTGTATTATTTGATTATACGTGGACCACCAGAGTATTCTTTCGTAAGTTCTGGGGAAAACATTTTTTCATATAGTGGATTCTCTATCCATCGTGTCTCACGGGACTGACAAAAAATGTCAGCACGTGAATGGACGTGATCTTAAAATGCTGTAAAATAAAGAAATAGGCCCCAGAATGTGTTCCATGGATGCAGATATTTCAATCCGTTAGGGTTCAACACATAGAGAATCCACTGTGTATAAAATATATATAGCCTATGTATATAGCAACAAATAAGATATGATCGTGAAGTAGCCTACGTTCGGTACCTCAACACCAGATGTAAACAAGATTAACTAAACGCTATAATACGGGGAAGAATAAGTTGCGGATTTTCCATTTAAGTGGTTATCACTGTTTGATATCACAGTACAAAATATCCCTTGTTTCAACTCGAACCCACGCACGACCTTGGATGACAGACATCTTCAGAAAGATCTAATATTGAGCTCTCGTCAATGTATTTGCCAACTGACAAACATGTTCCGGACGTTCGAGTTTTGAGGCGTGTTATCACAGGTTCACATTTTGTTTTTGTGGGACAGCAACCTGTATGTTCTCGTTAGGGCAAGTATCTTATATTACAATACCGGACACATCTATGCTTTAATATGGCGAAGACTGGAGATCATCCATCTAGTGAGAAATTATTGTAACCATGGCATGCAATTAAATGTATGTACTGCTCTATTTGGAACTGCGTATGTCCTTTAATGGATATCAAACATATGTACACTGCAAAGAGACGTAAAACAATGTTGTAAAAACGGCTAATCTCTAACTCTTCTCACGAGAATCGCTAGCAAAAAAAAAAGTTTGTAACAAAAGTTATCTGATTAGAGCCTAAGTAAGTGGTTGAAGGCTTTATAGGTAAAGATGGCGGAAAGTGTCCAGCACAAATACAGGCTTATTCATGACTGTAGACTAAATAACATTAAAGAATTTCCAATCGTCTTCATTGTTCGCGGATCGCATAAAAAAGTGATGGGACTTATTAGCATTGCGAGTCAAAGTTGTAGTACTTATCAATCTTTCTCAACCGTCCTGTTCTGCATCCTCCCCTCTTATTTTGCTTGTTTGCCGAAATGTTTAGATTAGAAAGTATGGTAACCTACAAGGTGTGAAAATAATAAGATTTGATAAGCTAGGTACCCAACGCTGCCGATGTGAATGTCTTTCTTATAAGTTGTATCACTTGTCGATCAGCCATGTTTATCTGATTGTATTGTTCTCAGCGACATATGTTTTGAAAATGTTCTTTACGTAATGACATATTTATCAGCAGCACTTACAAGTAATGGTGGATTCAGAGTAAATTTTTGTAAGAATTAAGATAATGTCTACTTAACGCAGTTAGTAATTTCGGGCGTGTCACATTTGACCGACGGAAATCTTCTGTTATCGGCAGTCCTCTTACATCCACTCTGAAATTGAATAATCTTCGTGTTTTCAAGATAAAAATTGAAAGGTGTTTATTTTCCTTATTGGGCTTGCCATCCGAAATTAGCAGTGAGCATTTAAGTTTTTCGTGAAGCTGGAAGTTAGTATACACGCGAATATTGAATTATAATGCTTAAATAAAATTTTTACCCTTACGTGTAAATTTGTTATGTCGCAAACTATTTTAGTAATAAAATATATCTACTAAATAACCTTAGATTCATTATCATTGTATTTTTGTAGAACTATGACTTATAACCTGGTATTTAATAAGCTTAAAGCTTCTGATCAACATTTCCACAGGGTTTTCTTAGGTATTCAAAATTGAATGCACTGCTGAAGTCTATTTAAAAGAAAGTGACTTAATTAACATCGTAGATTCGTCCTTTATAGGCTCGTAACAATGCCCAGACAACAGTGTTGTTTGTTTGTACAACCGTGTTATATATATTCTGATTTATTCTCAAATGTTGTCTATTCTGTACGCATAGTTTGTTATAGTTCTGCGTAGATTTATACTATGTAAAGAACTTGACATTCATGTGTAATTTACAGTCTCCATTTATCAATTAATTGTTCGTGTGTTATTTTTTATTGACAAGTGCACGTTATAAGACAGCCAGTATGCCTGAAGACGGGAGCAAACGTAAGCTCCGATAACGACTTGACTTGGACGTCTGACAAAAGATTCTTTGAGTTCTATATTTCCATTGTGGTTTCATATAGTTTTGTGTTCGCAACGTCGCTGTTGGGTCATCCTGTTTTATTTGTAACATTTGTCTTCCTCCCAGATATTGTGTACTGTCTTCTGTTTGATGTTCTGAATTTCACAATTGCCTTTGTTTTTATGCTTTGTTATTTGTCTTGAATTTGAAAAACAGTTTTTTTGTCCTGTTTGATACTAATTTTCTTGATTTTTTTTTCATGATTTATTATTTATGGATATGTTGACTGCAGCCGATTCGGCTTGATTTTCCTTTATTGTGTTTTCTTGTCACACTCTTGCTTTTCTGAGGCAGTAAAACACTGCAATAGTGTTGTATCCACAATATTTCACTAAACCGTAGTGCATACTGTCTTGTTAACAACGAAATCGTTAAAGACGAAATCATTGACAGAAAACGGGAAAAATAGGCAAATGCATATAGTGAGGAAACATCCGAGCATTTGCTGGAGTGATCTCGAGAAATCGCATGGATAGTCAAAATCAGAACGGTCAGGCCGGAATCAAACCCTGATCCTCAAGACAGAGATTCCAGTTTGTTGTCACTGTGCCATCTTGCTCAGTCCTGTAAATATGTTTGTAATACTAAGCCTAGTACACACTGTTAAAATTCGTGAAGAAAAAGGTGAACAAGAAGGTTAGCGCCCTGTTGTACTGTATACAAGCTCCTTGAATGTACCGCACACATAGTAGTATTTGTGTGCTTGCTTGAAAGTGCCTATGTGCTTAAAAATTCGGAAATATGAGGTCTCTTTTTAGGGAATAAGTGGTGGGGTATTGTGACTACACAAGGTTTCTGTTTGTATTCTACTTTAAAATAAACAATATTAAGACAAATTAACGCACGCAAATGTACTAAATAATAACATAAACAAGAAGGTGCATGGCAATTATAAATGTCTCTAACGACTCTAGCAGGAATGCAAAATCTTGCATCCATGATACTTGCTTACAAGTTGGCCAGTCACACGAAGAAATTCATCTTGAGCGAATGCGCATACCTCCTTGCTCCAAAACGATAACCGTGTGTACTAAGCTGTAGGCTAGGTTCGTCTGTGAAATATATGCATTGTGTTTTCCGAACCACTGACATCACTGTTCCCTGATAAACGATGACAACATGTCTGGCGACAAAACAAAGCAGAGGAAAGTACTGCGGTGGAAGTGTCTTGTTTTGAGCGAGATTCATATACGGACGTCGAGCAGCGTTGATATCTGTGTGAAAGAGGTCAACCGTCCATAAGTAGGTACTATGGAGAACATCGCTTAGCCTTTCATCCAACCACTTTGCGATCAATATGGTGACGAATTTGCGCACGCGGACGACAAATGTAGAAACTTACCTCCTTCCTCCTTTATATAAACTTTACAAGGGGTATGTATTACTGCCCTATGCTATAGTCTTTAATTGATGATGAGTGAGGTTCTGTACTTAGACAGGTTTAGAACCATGAAGAGGAGGGTCGCCGGGTAATGAAAATCACGACGCTCCGAAGACGACAAGGCGAGGAGATTCTGCGGTGGTTAGGAATTGCATTCGTCAGTATGGGGATGAGAACACATCACAACAGCCTGTTCTGAACGCGAAGAGGCAACTGTAAATGTTGACCTCCACCATAATCGAATACAGGACGCTGGTCCAGCAGCCAAGAGCTCTAACCACTGAGCCACGCTACCGGACAGTCTACAACTAACGGTACATTAATGTGTTATTGAAAAATCTGATGTCTTGATCCCAGGTAATGGTCGCATACGAGACGAGATGCTAATGCACCGAAGTGGTTGGAAATAAAAACGTGAAAAAATGACGTCATAGTTCCACGACCAGGGAATGGAAAGAAAATTTGATATTACTTACCGGGATGGAAATAGAAGCATTAGTCAAGATTCCTGACCATCGGATTACACGATCTAGGAACGACTAGCCTCATAGTTTCCCAACAAATAGGCGGAGCGGACGATGGGTGGGAGAGGCGGGAGTGCGCTTGTGGCGGGCGCCGCCAGAGCGCTCCGTCGTCGCTGGACGCAGGTAGGCGCTTATCTGCCCGCCGGCCGCTGATAGCCCGCGACGTCGGGCGGCAGTGGCGAGGTCTCGCTCGCTGCGTGCGCCTGCGCCGTTAGTCGTCGTGTATGTCCACCCTAGACTCGCGCCGCTACTGTTTGTTTCTACTCTGCGTTGGTCGAGGCGTTTCCCGGAACGCGAGCGACTCGCCGTGTCGTGGCTCAAACGCCCGCCGTGTTTACGTCCGACGGGACGGTTGTTTATTCCCCGGAGCACGAGTTCTTTGAGCGCGGCTGCTATAAAGGAGTAGCACGTGCGAGCCAAGCAAGTTCCAGCCTCCGTTGTTGGCGACATCGTGCGAGGAACGACCGGGAAGTTTTATTTTCCGTGATCGGCAGTTGGGTCGGTGTTCTTCCTGAACGGCGGCTCGCGCGGGGACGGAACTAACGTGCGGCGTGGTCTGTCCGGGAGGGCCAGCTCGTGTTTAATGGCCGCGGCGAGTGGGGAACCGCGCCAGAGGTGCAGCAGTGGGACCTGGAGGTCGTCGGCCAGGGACGGATGGACGTGACGGGAGACGTGGAGCGACGGATCGCGCCGGGAGGAGGAATGCTGGACGAAGCTCGCAGGACGACCTCGATGACGGCCAAGGTGGTGATCGACGAAGGGGAAAAAGGCCGCGCGCTGAGACGCCGTGCCGACAGCCTGGGCACCATCATGTTGCGACGGGCGCCCCGCGTCATCATCCTCACGTGAGTGCCCTATCCTCGACCTGCGTGTGCTGTCGAATACGCGTGCCGGCATTGGTATAATGTGCGAGAGGTCTTAGCTCCAACATGAGTGTTGTGTTGTCAATTTTCCTCATTTAACCCTCATCGGCTCTTAAAACCACGTTGTTGTAGGGTCGTAAAATCCTCTCACCTTCACCGAACACGTGTGTGCACACATCTTCAATAAAGGTTTTATTTATATTGGCATTCACGTCTCGTTGACGACGAATTCATTAGAGACGATTATAGGCGGTTCGCGATAAAGTGAGCACTGTGTAAACGCTGGTTTCAGTTTTTCCTTTCAGTGAATTATTATTTTCCTGCCACAGGATACTGAGTAATAATTACAAATGTATCGCGCTGTACTAGAAATTTAACGATTGGGACCCAAATAAAGTACATTTTCAAATTCATATTCTAGAAGAATTGATCCTAAAAAGGATTCGCTTGGCCACTAACAGCCTGTAGAAAAGGACAGACACTGAGGAAGGAGTCAGCCATGGCCTTTGTTAAATAGCTATCCTAGCATTTACCTGAATTGATTTCTGGAAACCGAGGAAAACCGACACCAGAATGGCCGGAGCCGGGAATCGAACCCGTACCATCCCAAATGTGAGCCACCGTGTTGCTGTTGCGCCACCTTCCTGGGTTTCAGAAAATATGTTTGTTATAAAAACGTCCCAGAATTTCGAAGTCGGGGTCTGCTCATGGATGTAATTTAAAAACTTCGCATTTGATGTTTACAGTGCACAAAAAAAATTTCAAGCCCATGCATCAGGCTTTATTAAACTAGAATTAAAGTAAGCTTTTGAATGTAATGAAATTCATATTATTAGTAACATGCCAGCATTTCAACTAACGAATGGCGAACTGGTACCTAATAGCTGAAAAAAAACCAAAACGACCAAAAAAGTATGTCTATACTTACTGAATACAGCATACACAAGTTCTGTTACGACTTGTTCTTTTTTAATGTCATTTTTGGAGATGATAATTGCCCAGATCCCTTTTTAAGGGCCTAGTTTATTGGCACTAGATGCTTTTGATTAGCACAATCGTGCATCACGCACTATTTATCTCTGCGTTGACGTAAATATTGTCTAAACAATTTAGCTACGTCTGGAACTCAGTGCTGGCGCGCTGAAGACGAAAATACCGAACTCTAGTTAGTATCTTGTACGTTGACGAAGGACAGTGCTCATGATAATGGCCATACGTTGGGCCCGCGAACACACAAAATACCAAGTGAGTACGTGTAACAAAAGCAGATATTACACCACAGCGTTACCAAAATTATCATTTTGGTTGCGGGAAACTCGAAATATTTTGCCCAAGTACAGGTATTATTATTTTAAAAAACACGTCACGTACCGTTGTTGCCATAAAACCACCGCATCGACTGCTACGTGGGTGAAGAAAACAATGACTAGTTGTGGATGAATACTGTTTGGCTACCGTTATTGGCAGAGGGAATATCAAGAATTCTTATATGATATTACAGGAATAAATGACACAGTAAATGACGAATCATAGGCAGGTAATAAAAATATTTCTTGCGTGTTTTCGAGTAGTGTATGGGTAGTCCAACCGAACTGCTTGCAAAATTTCATCATGTCCTGTGCATTTCTTACGTTAACATATGAAACATAGCAAACGAAACCTGATAATATTTGTTGAGTTTTTTTATGTAAACATGCTTACCTGAGAAATCTATGTTTAATTCTATAGATAATCCATTTTCATAGCATTAAGTAATTTAACCTCTTCACATCAACATGTTCGTATCACATTATATTTTTCGAATCTATATGGCTCTTTAGTTGTTTAATTTTTTGTACGTACGTTTATATTATAATTAGAGGTAGCCTACGTCAATTTCGTGGATTTATCTGGCAGCAGCCTAGACTTGTCAGTCCTATACACCCACTGGTTACAATCAATTATATATTGGCTTATAACCTTACAAGCAGGTAACAAGCGATAGCTAGAGCCCGGTAGTTTTCGTGAAAAGAATTTTGCAGCACTTTGTTTCAGTGCCTTACGTGCGCACCTGCATCTCTGCTTTGTGGTCAGTGATTGGATGCCGTAACACCCAGCTTCTGGAGGTTCAACCCACAAATCACAGACGTGATGTGTCGCTGTTATCCGTGTACTGATTGGCACAGTCAAATGAATAACGACTCTGCAAAAACACACTCTGTCAATAGCTATGAAGTTGATCTGCAGGTGTGCACGTAAGACACTGAAACAAAGTGGGGCAAAAATCTTTTCGCGAAAACTACAGGGCCCTAGCGATAGCACTTCGCATTATTTCCTTATTTACTACTAGCTTGCAGTAGTCAAACGCGTTTCGTAACAGCCGCCAGCAAGTCACAGACATGACAATGAAGTATACATAATTGGCGTTCAACCTGACCTGGAATGTACATGCGAAATTTACGTACCTCTAATTATAATAAAAAACAAGAAATTTCTTTACGTATAATTTCGAGCATAAACGAAAAACACTTCCTATCATTAATGTATTATTCATATCTTCGTGGGTATGCACAAACATCAATGACAGGACTTTAGTCTTGGAAGCTTAAAGTAGTTGACTAATCGTTCCATATGCTTTTCTATGATACTTTTACTACACAATTTTTTTTATTTGACTGTATATGTGGGAGTTATTGGAAACCGTACACTTCTGTAAATTGTTATTACAACACGCACAAACGCGCTCCCTCACACGTGACAATTTCAAGTACTAGACTCGATCCTCCAGATAGTACACCTTATAACTGCCGTTCAATTTAAGCTATCATTCTTTTTACTTGACGGCATTGTCACCTATGATTATGTATGTCGGTGATATGGAGATAACTCCGTGTGGTCGACAAAGGAAGTCGATTATTATTGGGTTCCACACGTACGCTCGCGTCGATTAGCAATCATAATAAAGTAACATGTAAATAGCGGGAAATAATGAGATAGTTAGGTAGGTACATATGCAGCAGAGTTTCTTTTCCTGTGGGACTTTGAGCGGTGACATAGCCGTTTCAAGTAGAAGGCCGTGACAGTAGATATGACAACCCTGCCAAGAATGATTGTTTTAACCCCAGACGCAAAAAGAGGGGTGTTAAAAGTTTAACCTGTGTATCTGTGTGTCTGTCTGTGGCATCGTAGTTCCAAAACGGATGAACCGATTTTGATATGTGGCGAGAGGAGCACATATCGAGTCCCTGTAATCTGCAAAAAAAAAAAACATTCAGAGATTCTTTGTGAACAGTATAAGGTTTGAAACCAGTATACTGTACCGTTTACTCTTAATATTTTTGTTTTAAATTGTGTACTTATTTTGTGCTCATCCTGTATTTAAGTTGCCCATGATCGTGGACGTGTTGCACGCGAAGGAAAATTGTGTTCAGTGCCGTACGTAGCGAGTATTGTAAATGCCGCCAGTACTTTCTTAGTGATGTGGCTAGAGACAGACGTAGTTGCTTGGACAGGCAGGGAAACGTAAAGGAATCGGCCACGGCTTGTAATAATATGTCGACGTTGCCCTGGACTGATATCGGGAAACTACAAAAATCAAACCCATGTTCTCTCTAATATGAGACCATTGTTTTAGCACTCCGCCATTTCGACCGGTAATATGAGTTATACTGGTCAAATAGTACTGCAGTGGGGTAACAAGTCATATAAATTAACTGCTAATTTTACCTATCTCACACAAAACTTTTGAGAAAGTGTTTTTGTATACTGTTAGGAATACGATAGCATGTCTCCTGAGAGCTATGGGCAGTGAGAATATGCACCAACTGACTGTCAGGATCGGAACGGCGTGTAGTGACGAGATATTGTTCTACGTAAGAAAAGAAATAAAGTAAAACACACTCGGCTATGATTATTGAACGATTCGTGCAATGGGTTATTATTATAAACTGAACCGTTTTGTGGACATCCGACGCTGTGAGCGAATGTTGCTGTGTAGTAGATAAAACCCCACAGTAAAAATAAAAGTAAAAATGTAAAATCCAGTACTAGCTGCTGTCAACAAACCTTATAACTAGAGACCTGAAAAATTCGCGTTTGTTTTGGCCCCAAGCCAGAATTCCAGCAACTGTAGGTTGGCGCCACTTTCGCAATTGGTCCTTGACTTATTCGACACTTCCTGTAAGTCGCTTAGCCAATAGTACAGAAGCAACTAAATGCAGGCCCATATCACTACGTCGTCGAGCAGCCAGTGAGTAGATAATGTCTGCTTGAATACACACATATTCTTGGAGGCTAGCCTACGTGTCAGTGAACCCGCGAATTTTACCCGGCTCTACTTATAACCCGCATACAATTCCGGTAAATAACACAATCGTATCACGAAAGATGAATTCTCGGCTACTCCTACAAACGTGCGTCGATGTACTGCAGGTCATGTTTTCAGTTTTGGTATAAGCTCTGCTGCTTGACTTGTAAACACATATTTTCGGTCATTCTTACGCGTGGAATCACAGTTGTTAAATAACCTGTATCGAACATGTTTGAAATGCGCGTAACTGTAAATATGAACTAACCCTATTGTGTAGTGTTTTTATAGTTGTGAATTTGTGGTTGTTTCATTTACGGTCACTGAATATCGATGTGTTCATTTGAACTTGGAAAATAATAACTGTTGTTTTAACAGTAGGTACTAGAATTGTTTATTTTGTAAAATTAGTGTTTTTGTACTTACCTCAATTTTTCAGGTAACGTAAAAAAAACTATTAAGTATGTACGCCAACTTTTGACTTTAGTCCTATCAGTAGAGACCTGAAAAATTCGCGTTTTCTTCCAAATACAAGCTAGAACTCCAGCAACTGTATGTTTGTATCACCTTCACCACTGGCCGTTGACTTATTTGTAGGGACCCTGGTTTTTCGCGAAAAAAATTTTGCCCCAGTTTGTTTCAGTGCCTTACGTGCAAATCTGCAATTCTGCTTCATGGTTATTGGCAGCGTGTCTATATGAAGAGCCGCATATCATTTGTCTGAGCTAATTACAATAAAGTCTCTGCAACACCTCACGGCTGTGATTTGCCGGTAGAATCCCAAGGCTCGTGACAGTTAAAATATCCAATCACTGACCACGAAGCAGAACTGCAGATGTGCACGTAAGGCACTGAAACAAAGTGGGGCAAAATTATTTTCGCGAAAAACCAGGGTCCCTACTTATTTGACATATCCTTGAAGTCGTGGAGCCAATAATAACAATGTAACTGAATACAGGCTCATACCACAGTGTCAGCGAGCAACTAACGAACACATGCTGGCTGCTTGAATACTCAGATGTTCTTGTATGCTAGCCTACATGTCAGTGAACCCGAGAATTTTTCAGGTCTCTAGCTATCAGACGTCGTAAAGAGGGCGTGGTACATAATTCAAAACTAAAAGCGTTAATCTATAACTGAAAGTTTCTTGAAGCCTATTTGCGGAAATTAAACAATAGCAATCCCAGACAATAGTTTTGGCCAACATTTTAAACAAATTTGTTTCCAGTGTTACGAACTTCTGAGACACAATCTCTGACGCCGGAACCCCGTGCGTTTAACTGCGGCGCAAGAGATCACGCGTAACGAATTAGTAATTTTGGATAGATATTTACTCATAAATAGAGGTACGTCAATTTCGCGGATTCATCTGGCAGCAGCCTAGACTTGTCAGTCCTATACACCCAATGGCCACAATCGATATCTATTGGCTTATAACAGTACAAGCAGGTAGCAAGCGATAGCACTTCGCATTATTTCCTTATTTACTACTGGCTTGCAGTAGTCAAACGCGTTTCGTAACAGCCGCCAGCAAGTCACAGACATGACAATGAAGTATACATAATTGGCGTTTAACATGACATGGAATGTATCTGCGAAATTTACGTACCTCTACTCATAAAGTTGGCAAATACAATTATCTTGGATTGTCATTGAATACTTATCCACATTCGCTTAAAAAAGCGTAGAAATTAATTGATGATTTCATCATTTATTTATCTACTACGCACTCTTACAGAGGAATCATTAGTGAAAATATATTTATTTTTTAGTCTTTCGCGCTATAGCTAGAGTCACGATTTTATGGTGAAAAGATTTTTGCACCATTTGGTTTCAATGCCTTATGTTCACATCCGCAACTCTGTTTCACAATCAGTCACTGGACGTTTTAACTGTCACTTGTCTTAAAGTTCCGCTGACAAATCGCAGACGTATTGCGTCACAATAGCCTCATTGTTATTGGTACAGTCGAAAAAGAGACGTGTCTGAGCAAAGACGCGCTGACAATAGCCGTGAAGCAGGGCTGCCGAGGTGCACGTGACACACTGAAACAAAATGATGCAAAAATATTTTCGCCACAAAACCGTGACTCTAGCTATAGCACATTTAAGCCAAATGAGTAACTTACATCTTAGCGTATGTGCCTGAGTTCTTTGGCTTTCGATCCATGCAATAATATATTGTTAGATATACAGCTAGAGCCAGTGATTTTTGGTGAAAAGAATTCTGCAACAACTTGTTTCAATGCCTTACGTGCACACCTGCAACTCTGGTTCGTGGTTATTGGCAGAATATAGTAGGACAGACGCGTGGCTCATTTGACTGTACCAACCAGAGCAATGTTAGCGCGACACTACACGTCCGTGATTTGCAGGTAGGACCCCGAGACGCCGAATGTTAAAAACTTCCAATCACTGACCATAAAACAGAGAAACAGGTGTTCACATAAGACATTGAAACAAAATGTTGCAGAATTCTTTTCACCTAAAATCACTGGCTCTACGTATAGCAAGATTAGGACCTGAAAGCGCCGGGCTATAAGGCCGTGTCTAATTTCTCGTCACTTGCCTCATCGCACTTAAGCGCAAGGCGTCAACTTGAGTCTGTTTTGCCTTCAAGGACAACACTTAAATACCAACAAAATTCTCAACCGCGAAGAAAACGCTTCGCAAATGATTTCTTGCAAACTGTTGGTGTTTTGCGAGATAGAAACCACAAAACGTCTACTTTAACTATTAATGAGTACTTTGGTTGTTTTTCTGCAGTGGAAGATACTGAACGTAGTTAACTCACTCATAAATTATTCCCGAAAATGTTTATGTTGGTCGCCTCCGTTGTTGACTTGCACGTGTGGCGTTGGACGGGAGATATTTAGACTTCTTGTTACCTCGTCGCTTCGCGGAACATTCCGCGAACAGAAAGCGATTGTGATAGAAGTCCCACTCAACGTACTTTAAGAGTGCGCGGTACATAAATAAACACTGAAAACATAAATAAACTCTGAAAATATAAATTGATTTCTACGCTTGTTTCGAAGCCAATATGGAAATAAATACTCAATGACAGTCCTAGATAGTGGTATTTACCAACTTTATGAGTAAACATTTATCCAGATTTACTAATTCGTAGGGCCCGGTAGTTTTCGCGAAATGATTTTTGCCCCACTTTGTTTCAGTGTCTTACGTGCACACCTACAGTTCAACTTCATGGCTATTGACAGAGTGTTTTTGTGCAGAGTCGTTATTCATTTGACTGTGCCAATCAGTACATGGATAACTGTCACACATCACGTCTGTGATTTGCCGGTTTAACCTCCACACGCTGGGTGTTACGGCATCCAATCACTGACCACAAAGCAGAGATGCAGGTGCGCACGTAAGGCACTGAAACAAAGTGCTGCAAAATTCTTTTCGCGAAAATCACCGGGCCCTACTAATTCGTTACGCGTGATCTCTTGCGCCGCAGTTAAATGCACGAGGTTCTGGCCTCAGAAGTTCGTAACACTGAAAACAATTTTGTTTAAAACGTTGGCTAAAACTATTGTCTAGGATTGCTATTGTTTAAATTTCGCAAATTGGCTTCAAGAAACCAACGATTATACATTAACGCTGTTAGCGTTGAATTATGTACCACGCCCTTTTAAATAGTTAATTGGTTTTAACTGTGTAACGTTAGGGCTAGAATAGCGTAAACATTTTTTTGTTCATTGTGTAAGTGTTAAATTAAGGTCGTGGCACATTGGTAGATAAGTGGCTGCCCACCTGCTTGTCGACTTTCGATTTAGTTGACGTAGATTCCAACGAACGAAAAAATTGTAGGACACACAGACATGATTAAACTGATATGTGTTTCTGATGCTCTTGACTCAGGATTTTAAAGAGCATTATTACACTGTAGAAAAATATTAGAATGGTTTTTTACTGTAGTTGTTACTCTCGATTCAAAGGCCTATGTGCTGTTTTTTATTGTAGATGAAGAAATACACGCGTCTAGAAGTTAATCACTAGGATTTAGAGGCACTCATAACTTCCTCTACTTTACGAGTAGCTTTAGCGAACACATCATCTATCGTTAGGGCCCGGTAGTTTTCGCGAAAAGATTTTTGCCCCACTTTGTTTCAATGCCTTACGTGCACACCTGCAGCTCAACTTCATGATTATTGGCAGAGTGTTTTTGTGCAGAGTCGTTATTCATTTGACTGTGCCAATCGGTACACGGACAACTGCGACACGTGGCGTCTGTGATTTGCGGGTTTGATTACATGACGCTGTATGTTACGGCATCCAATAGCTGACCACAAAGCAGAGTTGCAGGTGCGTACGTAAGACACTGAAACGAGGTGATGCAAAAATCTTTTCGCGAAAATTACCGGGCCCTATCTATCGTCGAACATAGCAAAATGTTTAAACCATCAAAATAGGATAAAGAACGTATTTCGTTTTAAAGATATGCGGTGACTCGAACAAACTGCAAACTCTATAAATAGGCAAATATTTCTGTGCAAATCAAATGGGCCGATAGAGTTAACCAAGCTCTTCTGCCGGATCCTCTACGTTCATGCGTAGGCATTACGTGATGAAGACTACAGTTATCTGTTAATTAACAGGTGCTTCTGTTACATACCTAGTTGATAGAAAATTAAGACAGAAACACTGACGCGCAAACGTTCGCCTGTTTCGGCCTTCATTGCACTTGTTGACGTATGAAGGTTGGGCATTCTTTTACTGTGGCTAGTGTAGGTGCCCATGTCTGCACGGCTGAGAACTGCCATACGATGACGCAACCTCGCCATCAACACCAATTAGCAATCTCAATTTGCACTTCAGTGAAACCATGCATGGTATGTGCTATTGAATGGACAGGTCTGGAGGCAGTTCTTGGGTCATGAATGACTCGGACATACTCTACACTGTAAACAAATTGTATTTTTACGGAAAAAAATCCTTTGGAAACTGATTTCCAAATAATATTTTGTAAGTTTACAAACTAAATTGTTAACTTTACAGGAAGTGCTTGTAAATATACGAACATGACTGTATATTTACAAACAGTTTGTATACTTACAATCAATAACTGTACATTTACAAATAAATTCTTGTACACTGTACAACAATTTTGATAAAGTACAAAACATTAATTTGGTAATCAGTTTTCAAGAATTTTTTTTTAAATCTAAAAAAAAATTTCTATTAAATGAGGCAGGGCGTCGAAGGTTATTTCGTATCACATCAATCACTCTGCTCATAAAAATATAGCTTACAAGTCCCACAAGTATTTGGAAAACTTACATCACTTGAATGCTCTGCGCCATTCTTGTTGTATTGCCTAGATTGATAAATGTTCTGGCATTAGTTTACAAGCTGCCTGGGTGGACGTATTTTGCGCGTTAGAGTCCAAGAATGATGTAAGCTAAGGGCGATTCAGTGCGCGCATGATAACTGTCCCTAGACCTTAAAAGCATGCCAGTGAACTGGCGTTGCAGTCCTCTAGCTGATAACTCACCTCTATGAGATATTAATTTGTGACCCTATGATTTTATAACATCGTATTTAGGGATAAAGTGTGTTGTACCAGTTAATATATTTTAAAATATTCGGAACTAAGATTACCACGGTAAAAAAGAATCACAAATCTATTTTCACCATTTTCGGCCGTGAGAAAATAAGTTTTCAGTATTAACGAAGGACCTGAAGAAAGAACCCATGCATGCAGCGTTATATTAATGCTATTCCTAAGCAGACATCAATCACGTATGTCGAGTAGCCTGCTTTTCAAATAAACTTGTGACAGCCGAAGTTTTGCACACCGCTCGATGGCCTGGTCAAGCTGCTACCTTAACGCTATGCTCTCTAGTTTCTACGTTTTAGCGATATTAATTTTTTACGCCTAAATGAGATAAGATATGAAAAAATCTGTGTGGCAGTTTTGTCTAAAATCGTCTTCTACGTTTTGGATGATTTTTTTATGGCAGTAAATACTATGGGTTTAGCTAGTTACATAATTAACGAAATTCTGGTTAATTGACTTTTTACTCGAAACCGTATACTTTCTTGCTTTGAAAATATTAGCTGTCACGGCAAAAACAATTTTAAACAAAACTGCCAGAAAGTCTCTTGATATCTGCCTTTAAAAAATGATTATCGTTAAATCAGCGGAAACTAGATATTATGGCCTTAATGCCCTTAATGCAACCTCCTTGTGAAGTGTGTGTGTGAGTGAGGTGAATGTCGATGAGATGCTGAGCGACGCCACCTGACACATGTACTGTGACGCCGCCTCTACGTGCCCAAAATGCGCGTGCAGTAACATTTTTACTGTGGGACTTTAGGAGCGTTCAAGTGGAGAAAAATCATAACTTTATATTTGTATTAAATGTTGTTGGTTTTGTGGACGTTAATTGGGAGTACATTTTCCTCTTACAAAAAATTAGCTCAACCAGTTTTCACGTAATGGCACTTCAAATACAAAATTTACATGTTTCTATTTGTTTTCCATATCGAAAATCAATGAGCATAATAAAATGAAATAATTTACATTGAAACTTCATGTCGCAGGCAACCGTTTGATGTATACAAAAATAATTACAAAATACGTTTTGTATTAAAAATTTGCTATAACTTTCAATTTTCGCTAATTTTAGCAATATTTTAGACACAAGCTTATTTAATAATGGGTTTTATACACTTACAGTCGTAGCCAGTGACATACAGTTTCATTGGTTTTCGTGGTGGATGAGTAGTAAAAACATGCATGATTTTTCCTCATTAGAACGCCATTTAGCGTTAACCCTATAATTTCATTGAACACGTGACATAAAAATTCCAGTTTAAGGGTAGACCTAAATTTCGAGCGAATCCCATACATATATCTTGTGAAACAACCGTCTCAAAGCGAAGGTTGAGGACTTCAGGATAATATTTCCAATGTACAGTATGTGGTGTCTTAAAAGTATTTTTCACAAGTAGTCCGAAGTGTGTAATATTTTCGTAGGTAAGAATTATGTACGCACGTTTACTGGTCTCTGAGAAAAAAAAAACATAACGCCGAACACGCCGTGTGCAGTTAGAGCTCCAGCCAGGTGGTCGCCATAAGGACGCTGCCTAGCTGAGAGATTGTTGGTGTTAAGTATTCGCGGCGATGTCATTGACGTCCTTCGCCCTTGTATACCGGAGATTTGTTCAAGGCCAAGTAAACCTGTGATGAGAAGTTAAATACAAGCCTTTCAGTTAGCGTCAACTGAGTTTGAAAGTTATCTCTTACGATGTCAAGGTATATACACTTCATCCATTGTAAGAAGTCAAGCACCTGTAGCAGGCCCTGGTTCATCTTCGGTCCGAAACAAGTGTAGTTTTCTCTTCTGTCTTTTATTTAATTGTTTTGCAGCATAGGAACTGTAAACGCGGTAATTTCTTTAGATACATTTTTTCCTAAACTATCGATGTTGTCTTCATAATTGTGCGCAGTGCAACATAAAACTATAGGAGTGTCTCAATACGAATTATGCTCGAGTATGTCTGTAGGTGTGTGTGTATGATACTTTCACATTCAATATATTTGGTGCACCGAAGGGGAAATGAGGGAAATACACATGCATGTCAAACCATTAAACCGGGTCACACGCGTCGCGCGTGTGGCAATTGCAGTAGAATACTGTGGATTACGTCCAGACGCAATTATTATTTACTGATGTTGACAATTTGGCAAGACATGCGTAACAGTAATAGTTTTCCGCGAGAACGTAGTTACTAGAAATACGTTTGTGTGCTGAATATTCTCATGCTCTGCTGTCTCATAACTGAAACACAAACAGTTCCGAAAAAAGCCACAGTAAACTATATACGGTAGACCCACACGGCATCGTCGCATAGTGATAAGTAACATTTCAATTTAGGCGTGCTCAATTTAGAAATTTACTTTCGCAGAAAATCTCTTGACGCGGAAGCTATGTAAATGTTTATCACTAGGTTATAGATACTTTACAGAGGAGGCATTTTGTCGACAGTGTATGCAGTCAATTTTCGTATCTATATATGACCGAGAACTCTTTTTTTTTTTTTTTCGTAACCATGAGGCTACAGCTGTAAGTAATAAACAC
>PNEQ01043330.1:0-24518 GCA_003012365.1 Medauroidea extradentata | reverse complement strand
GGTATTATCAACTGTCCACTCGTATTTATCGCCATTCTCGATACCTATCGATTCACTCATGTTTCACAACAACAAACGTACAATACAACCACAACACAAACCTCACAAGTCACAAACCCCGCCAAAAACGTACAAGAACGACGAAAACTGTACCACTACACGTGCAAAAGCCTCGAGTTCGACTGAAAGGTTCGGTCTCCGAGCGAACACTGACAGCCAACATTTTGTTCCCGCCGTTTCCCCCACCACGCCGGTCAGAATGTTCGAGGAGGCGTCTCCACCAAACCAACACGGAACAATGTTCGGCGAACATCGCGTTTTGACAGCGAACACTGTTCGCCGAGCATGTTCGGCTGGTAGAGACGCGGCTTAATGCTGTAATTGTATTTGAACATATCATATTTTAATTGTTTGATGGTTATTGCTTATTGTTTGTTTACTTGATTGCAATCACTGTGTATGTCGACTATAATTATTCAGGTGCATCATGTTTTCTTCTGTTTATACTTGTAAATGTAGGTGTACACATGCGCTATCTCCCAGATATCTATAAGTTTATCTACCCAGTCCATAGCAAGTGGGGCTATCTGTAGTATGTCTACAGTATTCCACCTACTTTTTAATTAATTGCTTTCTAAATTATATGTTATTAATTTATGTAATTAATTTATTTGATGTACTTTAATAATTTATATTGTGATTGATGCTAAATTTAATTTGAAGTCATATTTTGTATATTTGAAGTCATAATTTTCATTATAATAATTGTCAAATTTTAATAATTTTAATTGTTAATATTTCTTGTAACATTGTTTTGTGTTTATATATTTATCAGTGTGCTATGACGCACGGAAGTTAAAGAAAACCTTGGTTACTGTGATCAATAACTATACTTTTTTTTTTTCATTCCTCTTAGTATGAGTATAAGAAATTGTGATATTTTCTCTTTTGCGATTTCCGCAAATGAGTTTTAAGTTAGCGTCACTTCTTCTTGGAAAGCTCCTAGGGCATGTCGTCCCACGGCAGGCTTCTCTGCTGAGACGCCGAACCTGCCGTCATCGTAATTTTTTAGGGATCTATTGGAGCGGATCCTAGGTCCAAGAAGTCGTGCTCTAAGTTTGCCAGGTTCAGAAGAGGCAATTTTGTGTTAATTTCTATTTAGTTTGGAGTGAACTTGAGGACGACGAGGGATGATGCGTAAGACAGACGCTTACGAGACTTACTGTAAGTTCTAGGAACTGTCTTCAGTACAAACGTCTTACATTTTATTGCTTTAGACTCCAACATTATTTATTAATGTTTCAAAGTGTTATATTAATTTTCTACATTTTTTTGACAATTAATTGAGGAGAACCTTAGCCTAACCAGAGGTATGAGATAATTTTAGAGACTTAAATTCTATCGACTGAGCAAATTTAAATGCAATAGCCGTGCAAGATTAAATTACAGATTTTCTTTTCTCAATAGAACTTTAACTACAGTTTCTGCAATTATCATTTCATATTTAAGCTTTTGTGAGTGCTGTGAATATGTTTTGTTGTATCTGGTTGAGAGCAGTACTTACTGGTAATATTCACTGATTTTCTTTACAGTGTAGGGAATAGCACCTATTTTCTGCTAAATTCATTTTTATTTTAACTATATTTTCCTTATTTGCTGTTTTTAATTACGTGTTCTCTGTGTAGATGGTTTTACCAGTGTTCTGTATTTCACCAGTGTAATATGTTATCACAGAAAAAGCTCACACGCTCTACAACACATTCACACATCTATAATCATTTAAAAAACAAAGGGGAAATATTACACTAGTGTCCAGACCTGTAGTTCTAAAACCGTGGTTGGGTATGTGATGCTTCGTAATATGCAAAGACGTTATAGAAACTAGACTATTACGCTGCTCTTTCGTTACTTGACCAAATTGAACGCTGACATGTTGCAGGCTAAGATACGGAACTGTATACTTTAGATTGGGGAGGGGGTAATTATTTTTAAACTTCGGTATATGACATTATATGTTATGGGGTGTAATATGGCGCTGTTCAGTTTGGTTACATGTAGATATAGGTATTTAGTATAGGTATTGCACTCCTTGGTAATATAGACCATCTAATGTCAAAGATCTCACGTCATGAACACACAACAGATAAAATATATTAACATGTCAATAATTTCAGTACCTATCAAATTCAAATGTAATATTTATAAACTTTACTATCAAATTGTTTTATTGCATTAAATTCACGATGTTAAAAGATAGCACAAGAATATACATTATTACTATAATATTGTTCCTAGCTGTATAAGTGAATGATTTTAAATACATAGTTAATGTGTATCCACTTTGAGAAACATTGGCTTAATTATTATTCTGGTACCTTGTTGTTAGTATTTTTATGCCACAATATCTTCTAGGAATGCAGTTATCAACCATTTTGCTTCTTTTTGGAAAATATTTGGTTAATGGTTTAGCGTAGTTAAGACAGGTGATTCAGCATGCATCTAAGGAAAAGTATTCGGCTTTATAATTGTAATTTTTCTATTAAGTTGTTCCAAAATGGCTCGAAAGTGTAAAGTTTATAACTGCCAAAACACTATTAAATGTCTCATATAGGCCATTTTATAAAACTGTTATTTTTAAACTTTAGTTTCATAATCTTACCTACTCTCATTTATATATATTTAGCACAAGTATTGTTATCTTTATTTGAAGAAAGTAGTCCACAACTTATAAGAAAATGTCATTTCACTATATGTTTCCACTATCATCAAAGCAATGGAGGTAACGTCATATAATTTCGGCGGCAGATAACTTTAGCAATCTTAAAAGAAAATGATATAACACTTTAAGAACAATGAA
The DNA here is from genome assembly GCA_003012365.1 of Medauroidea extradentata. Lineage (NCBI taxonomy): Eukaryota > Metazoa > Arthropoda > Insecta > Phasmatodea > Phasmatidae > Medauroidea > Medauroidea extradentata. The sequence continues at coordinate 21,661 of PNEQ01043330.1, read as the reverse complement.
CATTTTAACTATATGTGCAGTATTAATTATTTGCTATTCGATACACGGCTGTGAAATTCCGTCCCAGGTTATTGTCTAAGCAGCAACAAGTGATATAAAACAAACATTAAAAAATTGCATACAAAGTGGCATAATCTTTGAAGTAAAATTGAATTATGAATATGAAATGTGTTGTAAAACCTTTATTTTACGAATAAATCGTAAGTCTGTATTTAAAATTAATTAAAAATGTCATTGAGAGCATTTTATATTATACAGAATGTGTTATTATACTACCCCCTACCCCTCCGCAGAACCTATCCTTCACTAACAAGAATTTTCAAATATATTAACAAGACATTGTTCACGTAACTGTCTACCATAAATATAGTTACGTTGTGACAGCAAGTACAACCATTTGACACAGAGAATGTTAATTCAAAACAAACAATTTGTACTTAAACAAAAGTTGTTCTTAGAACGTACGTTCACTTTAATACAAAATAGTTATACTTTTCTGACTGTTGTTTGCGAAAGCGAAACTAGCAATGTTGTGGCTAGCAAATATTGAAACATTGAGCAGTGCATGGTGGAAGTAGGAATTGCAGGTGACTTACACAAAGGGTGGGGCTGGAGACAGAACGCTCTAAGATGTCTCTGGGAGGGCTTGTAACGTGCAAATCCTTGATCTTGTGCCAAGGACGTGTAGAGGAGCAGGGGGAGGGGTTGAAGTCAAGATTGTTGGAGCAGGAGACAAATGAAGGTGCTCCCAGGACACCTCAATCTGCCGCTATTCACCACCGTAGTGACGAGAGAGGTGTGTCATGAGCAAGCCGGATAAGAGGACACAATGAGTGTACTTAGTGGCCAGTGCATGTCGAGGAGATGTACTGACGTACGTCATAGTCACTCTGCGAGGATATAAGCCAACAAGAGACACAGCCAGCCAGAAAGCTACATTTACATCGCGTTACTAAGTGCTTTCAGTTTACCTTTGACTGAAACAAGCAAATCCTTAGTTCAAGTTTTCGTTAAAACGTCATTTATTTTAATTTATACATAATTTAAATCTTACGGCATGTTAAAATAAAAAAAATAAGATTTAACATAATAAAAGTTCTGATATTTCTTACAAAATAACTGCCTAACATGTTAATATAATTTACACGATACAACATTTCTAGAGAGTATATTATATGTTGGTAATGTATTACTACCATACACGATGTCGTTTCGCGTTAGCTTTAGTCACACGCCGAAAACAATTCACTTAACTAAATGAACTCGTCATTAATTTAATACACTTCATCAATCCAAGCGATGATTTAGCAAACAACTGCATCAGTTGTAGAACATCTAAGTGCAATTTGTTACAAGTAATCGAGACGTAGAGTTATAATGATGATTTAATTAGGAAATATGTTAAACATTACATTTAGAAAAGTTTGCAGACCTTCGCGGCAATTGTTGATATAATATCTTGACTTTCATGTTTGAACCACGTCATAGTGTTTGACGATACCGACGTTTACCCTCGCATTGCAGCAGCATCATCATGGTTGAGTTAATTAGTTTAAGTTGAGATACAAACTATGAAGATGCCTGCTGCAATGTGTGGTGAAACATAATGCCAGTATTTCTCTACCACTCTACCTCGAAAGTCAAGATATTAATATTATATTTTGAAGTTAAAATTAGTTTTCCTAACTCTGAAATAACTATATATTTACACAATAATATTATTCATAGTTTTCTTACATAATTATATGCGTAATATCGGGAAAAAAATATGGTACAAGGAAATACACGCTATTGTTTAGAGTAAATCATAAATACCGAGTCATCTCTGATCGAAATTAGCAGGGGTATTGGTATATTTTCTAGAGAGTTACTTTCAAAGATTTCAATATAATACGATACAAGTAATTTAAACACATAATAAGAATAGCATCAGAACAGTTTCTTTATAAGCACGTTGTTATCACAAAAATGTACTGTGGTTTATTGTAATGTGATGTAGTGCGAGGTTGGCACTATGGTATATAGTGTCATGACTGCCCAAGGCTGGCACTGGTTGTTGCTGTAATCCTCTTTGATCGAAACGTTTATCTAAAAGATGTAACTGAAATGCCGAGACGTTGTTTGCATGTGGACAGCAGTGGGATGTGAGTTAATATACAATATTGGCGAGACGTTGTTTGCATGTGGACAGCAGTGGGATGTGACTCAATGTACAATATTGGCGACGTACGGGATACGAGTTCGCATATACAAGCGTTTTGTCGTTTTCGGTTCGGAGATGAAGTTCCTTAAATAGCGCTGTTCAGCTGTTTTGGTGAGTTCGTGCCTGGAAGACATATGCCGAGCGGATTACCTACTATTTTGCGACCAATAAAGTCACCAACAAGGAAGATCAAATGGCTGTACTTTTTATTGTATATGGTACAGAGCTCTATAACCTGGTCTCGTCTCAGGTGTCTCGAAAGGCCACGAGCGATGTAGCAACAGCCGAGATGTTGAGATTGCTATCATAACATTTTGAGTCAAAACCAAATGAGATTGTCATGACATTCAAATTTCACAATACTGATTAACAAGAAGGGAAGGTGATTGCTGAGTATTTAGCTGAATTACGGCGGTTGGCAGTGCATTGCAACTTTACACTGACCTTTAAATATTGCTATGTGATCGTTTTGTGTGTGGCATACGCGATAAAACGTTGAAACATTCACTGATTTCAAGGGATAATCTCACATTAAGGCCACAGTGGACTTGGCTGTAGCTACGGAAACAGCGAGGGTGTAATTCGAGGTGCCGTGGGAATTTAACTGGTTGGTGCAATGGGTGGTGTCCTTATAGGTAATAAGACATCGGGTAACAAAACTTATGTCATAACAACGCCTGGGAAAGTTCAGCAGATGGGTAACAGTCCTTTTGGTGTTGTAATGGGGCACTGGATTACAGTATGAAATTTGTATTCCAAGCAAGGATTTATGAAGGGCTTGTATAGCAAAGAAATACAAACATCAAGGTACCAGATACAAAATAAGACTAAATATAGCAGAAGTAGACATAATGTTAATTACAACATGACTTAAAAAGGGTTCTTCTGAAAAGGACACTGAAATGTACAACTTATACAACAGGAACAGCAGCCCATGGAGAAGTGTGGTTATATTGTCAGAAGCTAGATATGGAAGTGAACATATTGGCAGGTCACACTACTATCAGCAATGAAACAGACAACTGCGGCCTGAGCAACAAAAGCTACAAGCTGCAAACATGGCATCACACACATGGTCGCAAGAAAGGCTAGGAGTTTTGAGGTCCTTGACTGTTGATGTGCAAACGAAAACTTGAACTAGGTTGATTTTGTTGATGGCAAAAGGGAAGGCTCAAGTTTACTCGGACGTAGTTGGTTGGAGCCCTTAGGGATCAGTGTAGAAGGGATTCTCCAATTGCAACAGGAACAAACTGCGAAGATAATCGAAGCAAACCCATGGGTATTTGGAGAAAATAATTTGGTCAATATACACCATTGACTGTGTAATTTGAGGCTGGTACCAATAAAGTGTTTGTAAGAGCCGGCCTGTAGTGTTCACGTTATCAGATCAGGTCAACACAAGTTGGTAGCACGCGGGGTACATGAACCAGTAGCACACTCAGTATGGGATACGCCACAGATACCAGTATGGAGAGAATAAGGTTCTACACGACTGTGTGGTGATTAACAATGTACAGATAATGAAGTGCGCAGGAAAACTTATTACCACCTTCCAACAATAAACGAGGCCTTCTTACGCTAGAGTGAAACATTTGACCATGTTAGATATAGCAAAAGCATACCTGCAACTTTTTATCTCCTTTTTTTCGCAAAACAATTTCCACTAAATAATCTTTATCATATATAGTGTTAAGAAGATCTGATTCAATAAACATACTTTCAATAGATTTAATTTGCAAATCTTTAACTCTCCATGTTATTATCACACTTTAGATATTTCAAATATTTCAGTCGACCAATTTGACGCATCTACTTTTTAACTTTACTTATTCGAACTTTAAATTTGATAACACATTTTAGTTCAGCAGTATTTTCGTTTTCACCACACACATTGACCAGAATAGAGGCTTCATTCTATTTATTTAAATCGAAAAGTTTAATATTAATTGTTATTTGAATGGCATAATTGTAATCATTTATTAATTTTGGTAATATATTTATAAATTTATAACTGCCTTGTACAACGAACCTCTTCCGCATTTTCTCCTTCGAAGTTCTACTAAATCTTCCAATAACGCTTGCTTTGTTATCACTAAACGTTCAATAATGTGTTACATAGTTATCACTTATTAATGTTTGAAATATTTTATAATAACATTCCTTACCGTTATTAGTTTGAAGTTACTTACATTTTCGACAGTTTAATTTACTTCTAAATGCTACTATAATAACTTCCCCAGTTTTATCCTAAATTTGTATTGCCCACACAAATTTAAAAAAATCTATAACAGTTAGTGTGTACTTATATCCATTGTTAATTTTTGAATTACCTTTAAGTGAACCTGAATCCGTATCGACTAAATCTTGCCTGAGATCATCTGTATAAAAAGATAAAACTGCTATTCTAGGACAATTTTTTCGAGCTGGTTTATGCAATTCATTAGTTATTTGATGTGTATGGTTTTCAATCATTATCATAATTTTTTAGAACAACATCTATAAATAGATTTAATTATTTTTCAATGTGTTTTGTTTGTTCATACGAAATATTACCACTCGGTGTGTGTTTTTATATTTAAGAGAGCGTACATTTAAACTATCTACATTAATATATTTTGTGTACATTATTACTACAGAACATTAAATTGAAGTGTTTAGGTGTTTAGATGTTCGGGTGTTTAGGCATTATCATGGATGTTAATAAATGTTGTCTCTAATAAATGATAAGATAAAAATAAGCTAAAAAGAATATACAAAGAAGGCGACATCTAATTTAAATTTTAAACCATTAAAAATAATTCAATGAGTTTAGTAAAATAAAAATCAGGAACAACCTATGATAGATGCGATACATAATCTGGGGAAGAATGAACAAAATATTACTAATGAAAAAAAATCAAAGAAATAATTTCAGTTGCTGTTAAAATTTTAGATTATGCACCAACACTTTCAGAAACCTCTTTCTGAAGGAGAACTGTTTAAACATGAACACCGTGATGAGGCATTTAAGCACTTAACAGAGGATATAGTACCATTAACAATTTATAGAACATAAATTATTGTTGAGAAAGTAATATATTTTATAAACAATTTTAATGACAATGTTTTTGGATTAGAACCCGAAGGAAGAAAAATATACATTGGTGACATTGAATCAGTCTTTAAAGATGACAGACTTGCCATTAAAGGCAGACAACATATTGGAACTAATAGTTTGTTGAAATTGTTATCACGTAAGGATGTATCAGAAAGTGACTATACGGATGCTGATTATTAAAATTTCAGTAAAATTTTGACACATTCAAATGCGATTCTTTCAAGAAATTATTCAAGTTGTGGAACACAAAAAACTAGGAGAAGCGATAAATGGAAAAATAATGTAAAAACCAGTAAATGAATCGATTAAAAAATAAAATTATCTACCAAAATAATATATATGGATAGATAATATTAGAAATAATATTCATAGACTTAGTGTAATTCATGGTGAAGAGAATTGTGGGAATACAAATTATTACAATGAAAGAGTAGGGATAATGCACATGCTCAGTTATAAGTTAAGTGATTATGTTGTGAATAATCCAAATGGAATTCTTTATCTTATACAAGTATTAAATAAATAACCATCGCCATTTTGGGAATAAGATAATCATGGTATAGGACAAATAATGATATCATTAATTCATTACCATTTGAATTAGATGCTCCAGGATATCACTTTTTAGGCCCTGGAACTAGATTGAGAGAAATATTAGAAAGAAATTATAAATCAATAAATCCTTAGATGCAACAGCAGTGGAACGTTGTGCAGCTTATCATCATAAAGGTTTAGCTGAAAGTCATTCTGCTGATAAGTAATGAGAAAAGAAAGCATTTAAAACTCCAGATGCAGATTTGAACTTTCGAATATACGCGGGTTTGACTAGATAATCGGTACATATTTAACTATAACTCGGATGGTGTATTAAAATAAAATATTAATAATATTTTTGTTACATAAATGAAAGTAAAAAATATTTTATTTCAACTGTCTGCTGATGAACTTAAGAATTTAAGTATGGATACTTTTTTAACAAAAGAACAGCTTGAAAGTAAAATGAAGAAATTTATAGATGGCAAATGAATGTTTCTTACTTTATATAGCAGAGCTTAAGAAATAATCGAAAGATAACTTTTGATTAAGGTGGATTTTTATCATTAATTTTGACTGCATACGGAGCACTTGGGGCCTTAGCTAGTTGCACATCATTTATTGCTAACACTGTAAATAATAACAAAGAGAGGGAATAAGAACAAGCAGATCAACATAGACATAATTTGGAAATGGAAAATAGAAAAAGGTAAAAAAGGTTCGAAAAGAAAAGAAAATATCTCCACTGAATAATATTGATGTAGGAAAATTGTTTAAAAAATTAAATCTGAAAAATTTTCGCTGTGTATTTATGGTTGACAATTAACACAAATAACCCTTTAAAAAGTGTGTGAAATAGTTACTTTAGTCGTTTCTATAAATTCTGGAACATATTGGGTTTGTTATTAAAAAACATTATAACAGTTATTTTTCTAAATTCATTGGAGGCAATCCACCACATAAATTTGTGGAATATCTTAAAACTAATTTACCTTATGATGATAGAATACAAAACTTTGATGATGTTATTTGTTGTCATTCATTTGTGATTATATTAGTCCATCTGTCTCATAATTTTAAATTTTTAAATTTAATTTCACTGGTAACAAATAAAGAATATATTTGGAAATGTATTAGTGAATTTATGGATTGAATATATGAGTAGTATTTATGGGGTAGTAACTGATAAATTAAATTAAGCAAAAATAGAATATGATGTAGAACAGCAGCCTGTAATCCTTCGTTTAAATCCATATCTGGAGCAAACAATCTTTTAAAATATTTCTTTTCTAACTCCTTATCTGCAATATGTCTTCAGATAAATCTTCATGGTTGTGATAAGCAATATCATGTTCCGTAGCTGCAACATCTAAAGCATTTTTTGTTGGCTGATGTTACAGGATCAGCTAAGCATATTAAGCGTAAAACTGGTTGAGATATAAAAATATATTATTACATTTTGTAAACTATATAACTAACAAATAATACTGAAATTAATTTTAAATTGCAAAAAAAAAAAAAAAAAAAACTAAAAATGATATCCTTAGCGCAATAACTCGTGTATTGCAACTATTGAACGAGTAAGTTAATTAAAAAATAGAAGAAATAAATACTAAATTATTAAATTATAATACACTGATAAATTAACACCGTTTTCAAATAAATTTAATTGTCATTCTTTTCGTAGGAAAATATATCATGAAAGGTAGAAAAATATATTTAAATAACAACAAACCTTTATTTACTTTGTGCCTTTATGATGACTGGTATAGTAAAAAAATAATAAAACTGAAAGTATATATAGATAAAATCCGATCAAGTTATATTACAAATAATACTATAACATCAGTTGACGGCTTGAATAATTTTTTCAATGTATTTACTGGTGACGACATTTTTTTTACAATTTCACAATCTACTTATATACCAGAGAGTGAAATTATATTTATTGCAATGATAATGACATACACATACTTTTAAATACAACATAAAATATTATATAATAAATAATGGATATATTTGAAAATTAACTACCATGATTTAAAATATCCTTGGGTAAAGTTATCCCTACACATTTAGAAGTAGACAATAATGTGAACTTCCAAAAAAAAATGTTAAGAATTGTGACTAATCCAATTGCGCCTAATTACGCTGTTAATGCAGAATATATATTATTAGTCTAACAGTATAAATATTATTTATTTAGTTGGAAAATACAGTGCAAAAAAATTTATCTACGAAATAATAAAACAGAATACATTTTTATGATGGAGGAAACAATAAGTACAATAACAGTATATCCCGAAGATTATATGAAAATTTTCCAATTGTACCATGCCTTGACAAATGAGGAGCTTTCGTGCAAAACTCGACATGTCCATGTTAAATGATTTTGATATAAAAGCAAAAAAGTTGTAGCTCATAGCGAAATGTTAGTAAATATACGGAACTATAGTGATTAAATAGCAATTAAATTAAACAGCAAACATTAAAAATACAAATAAATATGGTAGATATATCGCAATGTGCTGGACATGTCAGGTTTTGAATGAACAAAACCAAACATGCCGGACATGTCGGGATTTGCGTGAAACATAATGTGGACATGTTGGATTTTGAACAGAATAAAATTACACACTTTTGAATTTATTGTGTATTTGTCCATTTAAAATTAAATGTAGTATAAATAGGTCATAATTGTGTGCATAAATAGTCAATGGAACCAAACCTTCATTCATATGATTAAAACGTTTACTTTCAATATATTTCCAAAATATTAACAGCACTTTTCAACAAGCACTTAACACAATATCAAACAAAATATCGTCTTGGATACAAAAACAAATTTTAAATAATTTTATAATCATTCTCCTGACGAACAAACACGTTACACTGGCTCATTTTACATTACAAAGACTTGCACTATTTCAACGTTACTGCATTTAAAGTTTTGCAACTATGTCAATTTCAATGCAAACAAATTTACAAAACAACAAAATATGTACTACATTACACATGTAAACCTATGTCTTCATCCGGACAGTTGCAATCCTGAGGTTCATCGCCATCCTGATCATCATCAACTGGAGCATCCTGAAGGATCATTTTGTGAAACGTTAGACTTTCATATGACTGCCAATTGGGCCCGAATTGTTTGGTTAACAGTGAAGTAATATCCTACTTCTTTTCTCGTTTAATAGGATTACATAAAGGATATGTTTTCAATATAACACCATCCCTTTTACCCTGTTTCAAAAGAGATAAGTATGTGTCATTCAAGTCAACTTTGTAAGTTATTTGTCCTTTCACTTTGCACAGGACACCTTCGTTACGAAATATTTTTATTTTAATTATCTTCATCTCGCTGATGCCACGTACTTTTGTTATAAGCATTAAGAAACTCTTTAACATCGTACAGTTTCTAGTGCTTTCCAAGCTCCTTCACAAGTCCTACTTCAGAATACAATTTGTGGTATTCATATTTAGAAATTATTAAGGTGTTTCTTCTCAAGAGTTTCTCAACTCTGCCAAGCACCCTATCTGCTGGCAGAAAACTGTAGCCCCAAACTGGAAAAACCAGCAAGATATGTTCCACATTCGCTGGTGCCCATTTCTTAAGCCAATGCATTAACGTGTGTACAATATGAGAATTGCGATTTTGTGCACCACATCCATCACAAAATAAACGAATTGATTGAATACCTTCCAAATTAAGACCATTCAAATGACTTAACAGTGCTGATCCTACCTCTCTTGCTCCACGACCAGCCAGGTCTTCTGTCCACGTATAAAATGTTGGATTCCTGGAATCCATACCAACAACACACTAAGTGTGGAACCCTAACTGACGTGCATAAAATGCTTCTTGAATAGGGGTTTTCGGTAGAGGTTGAACTTGCTGCATATCAAAACACAGTGTTAGTGTAGATAGTGGCTTCTCTCTGGCTAAACTGTAAAACGTATTAGACCGTAGTCTGTGAACTTTTTTTCTCAGTGATTAGTGCCTGCTTTTTAAGAGGATCTTTTTCGTTACGAATATCATTTTGTAATCGCAAGCAGCAAGTGCAAACATCTGATGCTGGGGACCTGAAGCCAATGCTGAAATCATTGAAAAAGATCTTTCGAAACATAGCGTATTTAACATGCAGCGAATTTTCGACAGAATTGTTATACATTTTATGTAATCTACTTATGTTTACATCTCCTGGCAGATATACACGGCTGGATTTCGCTCTGTGGTAGTGACTTTCGGTAGCTTTCAGACGACCTATGAATTCCCTTACCTTTTCCTTTATCAACTTCGATTTGTGAGAGACGCGATCTCCTCCACGATTTTCCTTGATGTTGTTACCCTCGTGAACCTTTGCTACCCGGATTACCATGTCTTTTGATACTCCCAAAGCTGACAGGAAAATCTTCTGACACACTGCTGTCTGTACACTTTTCATAGTTGGTAGCTAAAACACACAAAACAGATATTGTCTTTGAAATGCAAATTCCATTATTACCAACTACTTAACTATAATAACAAAAATAGTAATTATAACTTTTGTGGGCGATGCTCCTAAGGGCGAGGCATTGTCCATCGGAGTGGAACTTTAAGTTGGGTACACTAGGTATTCAGTAACAATGAAAATGGAATGAGACCCTACAATGGAGCGGCGCCTGAATGATAGAGCGGGGAAAATGGGAGATACTAACAAAAAGCCTCCAGTGACATAACACGATTCTCAAATGAGAAAATCCGGGATTACGTCTTCCCGGGGATCGAACCACATTAGGACCACAAGAACATCGCGGCTCCGATATTTTACTGGAATAATGTTTACATTTTTGAATAAGTAACATTTCTCTATATGTTTTTAGAGTGTCGCCTACATGGTAGTATTTCCGTAAATAAGTAGCGTACGAAGATGGTAGCATGCTAGAAACTGAAAGTTACACGTCGCAAATAAAAGTCAATTAAATAAAATATTACAATATAAAGCGTTCTGTGAATAACACTTACTTGATATGAAATATGTACAGCATGTGGTTTCTTCTTATCGTCAACCAAAAGCCTTGGACGTCGTCTGTGAGGTTCGGTTACTCGTAGCATGTGACACTCGGTTATCTTGTGTCACTTTATCTGCGTCGGCATAAAACTTTGCTCTGATGTATACAACGTCTGCCGTAGTAACTTTCCTACATGAAAATGTTTTGTTTTCATGTTTGCATGGGGGTTTGGAAATCAGACAGTCCGGGATCTGTATATATGTAATGATAAAATACATATTCTATAACATAACTTAGTAATTAAATGCTTTGTATTGTATTACTGAATTGAAAGATAAACATTTACTGTGTATTTACCTTTGTTTCTTCTGCACATTCCTTTTTTTCTCTTTTGATTTTCGTTTCCTGCTTCCTGTATTTATTTGATCTACAATTTGGCTAAAATCCATTTTAATAACCAACTTTCTTGCTACGTAATCACTACGTCGTAAGTCAAAGCACGTAATGAATAACAATCTGACAACAATAACAATGTTTAAATGTCAAAGAGAACATAATACAATCATGATTAGGTGTGTATCACTAAGAATAATGTGTATGACTGTGCTTCTGATATCGTACAACAGATTGCATTACCATATTTTACTTTCCTTACATGGTGCTTCTTTACCACACACTGTCCTTTATAATATCCCCGCATAACAGCGCCGTGGGTTAGCTATTATCTGCTCGATAGCAGCACTTGGTTCCTACACAACATTCTTCGTAATTAATTGATTTATTATATTCTAACAAACATAATACAGCGCAGTAATAACATATTCGTACACAATAAGTAAACCTTATATTCCCCTAGAAAACCTGGAACAGCCCATACGGAGCATGTAGAATAGTTTTTTCGTACATCATACAAGTGGGGCAACCCATAAGTGGACATGTTAGGTTTTGCACACAAACTCTTACTTCAGGCATGCATTTTGCTAGGACATGTTGCGTTTTGCTGAGTAATAATATCAGAGACCAATTCAGCTCAACAAATTGATCTGCATGAACATATAATCTAAGTTTTCATCATCGACGGACATATCGGGTTTTACACGAAAGCTCCTCAAATACTGATTTGGTTAAGCCATTTGACATAAGTTCAAAGATAAAGTATTTTTTTAAAATTCCAAAAAATTTTAATGAACCAATTAATACAACTGTTATTATTTAAATGGTAATGTTTTGTAAATTTCATTAAATTTTTAAAAATTGTTTAATTTTATTACGATATTTGACAACATTTAACTTACGTGTCATATAGGTATATAGTAATAATACAATAGTCTGTATTCCAACATTTCGAAAAAAATTCCCTAAATTTTTTAAATAACATATCAATACCAAACATAATTGCTATGCATATTTCAAAAATTTGTATAGTCCCATCTAAACATACAAAGAAATTTAGCATAATCTCTTGTTAGTTATTTCGGTACTTTTGAGTAAGTTTAAGCTATAAAAAAACAATCAATATTTTCGTGTCTAACTGAGTAAAATCGTCTCTTATCATATCTTGGTTATCTAGTAAAACATAGTCAAAAACAAGAACAGAATCATCACAACATACATCAACATCAACCAATTCTTCATTTAAAGAGAAAGGTATGCTACTTGTTCGTTAATTGTTTAATTTGTTTCTTCAGTAACACCTCTTAAAGCAATATATTTTGGTTGATGTACACTTCCCGAACATACGCATATAGTACCAATATTCAAATTGTCCTGGATCACATGCATCTATCATATAAGTCGTTTTTCCGCAGTTTTAACTGCCAATGATGAAGCAACAAATGTTATGAGGTAATAATTCTCCATGATGTTTTGTTGAAATAATCTTGTCGGGTGTTCTCATTTATATCCCACCCTGTCTCTTTAAGTTTAGAATTCATTCTATTTTATGTAATATGTGTTTGATATTAAATTAGTTAATATTTAGAAAATGACTTCATTATCAATTTCTGATAGAGAAACGCTCTATAGGATTAATTCAGTTCTATGGTACATATCTAACACGTAGGATTATATCTAAAAAAAATGACACTCTATTTTATAGATCAAAATGGAGTAGAAAATTTAACAGAAATTCCAATATGTATTATATAGTACAAATGATACTGGAAAAATTGTTTAAAGTAAACATTCCACCAATTAACAAAATGTTAGCTAGTGTGAAAGAAAATATATTCACAATTTAGATTAGATACCAAACAGAGTAGAGGTTAAATGCGTTTGTGAAGTGTTATTTGGTCATTGGGGTTCAATTGCAGGGATGTTAGGTTTCATAATATTTAAACATTAGCATTGGTGTAATATAGTTTTTGCATTTTCCCGTTTATTTGTTGAACTGGAAATGTTGCATTTCTGCATTCACCGATTCATGTTTCTTAACTATTGTAGTTAATATAGCAAGTGCATAATTCAACATTTTGTGATAGTTTTAACTTAACGATTTTTTCTGCAAACTTAGTAATTTTCGTGTCAGCGTATATGTATAACGTCTCAGCGTTTTCTGTGTTCTCAATTACGAAAGCAATTTATAAGAATCGATTGTAAAATATTATATGTATATACTATGACGATTATCACAGCTAAAAGATTTAAACCGTATACATAAATTTGTTGTAGCGAATTCAAGTCTTATAAAAAATTATTTAAAAATATGTTTTAATTTGTTTCATTTATAACTAGTACTTTAAGATTATAGGATACATGATTTAATTTTTCAGTAAAATATGTTACTCATTTTGTGTTATTTAATGTCACACAAAGAAACTAAAATTAAAGGCTCTAATTTCGTACATAACACATAACAAAGATGTCATATTATGGTAACAATATTTTTAACTTCCGGGAAAATACCTGTTGTGGAAAATAAGATACGTTTTCGCATTAATAAAGTGTGGCCGAAGATATTACAAGTTATCCTTAAATACACTATGAGTGGATTCCATAACCAAAGGCTTGTTTGGCAAATAAGTATAACTTCGTTAACTAATGCTTGTTCTTCAAGCATCGCTTATTTTAGAAATGAATTCATATACCTCTACTTCTCGAAGTAATGGTTAAACAAGCACTGATTATATAGACAAAATTATATTTCATGAAGTAGCGAAATAAGTATGCCTAACTCAACAAAAATTGTATTTTATTTACAGTAGTTACTTAGTTTAATTAAATAATTGGTAACATTTCATTGTATGTAAAAAATTCACATAATTTTTCTTTAATTTTTATAAATTTAAAATTAAATAACAATGTATAAGTTGAAAAAGTCTTCGTTAATGTGTAAATTTTTTTATTTGTGCACTTTGTTGTGAAATATGAAAAATAGTATTCACTTGACGCGACACACTGAAAAAGCGCATAATTGTCGATTAGAATATTTCACTTAATGGCTTTTCAGTTCGTATGCACCGTAAAAACATAAATAATGGTGAAAAAAATAAAGTTCATAAATGACACTAATTATTGTTTGACCTGCTTTGTTTTATCAACTCACAACATAACTTAAAATCGTAAAGCCGACTTTGGGCACATGTAATATCTGTTGTGAATTAAGTGGTAAAATGTACGAAACTTTTAATGCTTCGATATTATTATCTTTCTCGCATGTTCAGAGCTTGCAAGCCTCCAAAATATTACTGATATATTAACGTTGCGATTTGCGGAAATTTATTTAGGATATACGTTACCAAATGTTCGATTGTTTATTGAAATCTTAATACATAAAATGAAGTGTCCTGGCACGCTCACTCACTCACTCACTCATCAACGCACAACCCAAACCGCTAGACCTAGGACCATTAAATTTTTAGGGAAGCTTCCACTTGCCCCGTAGGCACCCACCAAGAAAGAATTTTTCTAAATTCGATAATTAAGGGGGTGAAAAGGGGTGAAACGTGTTTTAAGAGAATCCTTGATATCTCATTAACCGAGAATGCTATCGTAAAATTTTTTCACTTCATAATGTTGCCCAAAGAAATGCATATTCGTAATTTTTTTCGATTTTGCGAAATTCGAAAATTAAGGGGTGAAAAGCCGTAAAATGTGTTTTTCATTAATCCGAGATTTCGCCTAAACCATTTCAGACAGTGAGGTGATTTTTGTTAATGATGCTTAAGTAAATATCTGAAAAGTATTTTTACAATTTTTCGAAATTCGTCCTGGCTGCTGGGTCAAGGATCACGGGTTTGATTCCTGGCCGGGGAGGTGACATTAACAGTCACTTCCTCAGGTTCAGAACTGGGTGTTTGTGTTCGTCTCGTCTGTCTGCCACACGCCAACGTCCAATTACGTCGCTTACACGAAGCAAAAAAAAAAAAGTCACTGGGATTATATGACATAGACTCACTTAAATGTTTGGTGCAGTAGCGTGGCGATAGCCTTGCCATTGTATCAAACATTAAAAAAAAATGATCTGACTTTTCCCCTCACACCAAGGCGATCCGAGTTCGAATCACGGCGCGGTCTGACCCCGAATTTTAATGTAGGAATCGTGCCACACGATGTCGTTGGTCGGCAGGTTTTCTCAGGGATCTCCCGTTTATTCGGCCCTTTCATTCCGCTGCTGCTACATGCTCATCTCATGTGACCCCTCACCAGCGACAGACCTCGATTTTAAGCGCTGGCCAAAAATCTCTCACTCACAATATCGAAAATGAATTCCACCAGCTGTGTCTCCGAAGTCGACTAACAGGTAAAGAGCGGTACGACCCGTGTGTCCAGCATCGTCTTCTGGAGAGTTCATTAGTGTGTACTTACTTCAGTGTCTTGTGCAGCTACTGATTGTATTCACCCTCCTAACACTCTGTAGAATAATCTATCTGTTCGCCTGAAAACCTACTCCCGCTAAGAATACGTTATTTTAACTGGTTCCTGTAGTTTAATAACTTTGGCGTCTGGACTCAATTAACTGTTTGCATATGACTTACGTGGGCAATACTTTAATACATTAAACTATAACACACAACAATCGTTCTTTAAAATCAAAATGGTACCTGGCTAAAATCTCTTAAAGCGTTCTTTAAAAATTAAATACAACAATATGTGTATTATATTTAATAATTCAATACAATTTGCACTCTGCATGCAATGTTAGATGTAAGAAACAATAAATAAGAAAAAAAATTACATTCCCACAGCAAGACAATTTTAATGAGAAAACATCAAACTATATACTGCATTAGTGACTACAGATGTGTGTAAGAGTGTACAACAAACAATATTGCTATAGCGTGGGACTATGTTCACCAAACTCAACGACTTAACAGGCCGTCATCATGGTAACGGGATCTAGAATTGATCTGGTTTAATTGGAATGCTTTGCACTTCTTGGTTGGGACCTTCAGTTAGTAGGAGGTGTTAACTGGCGTCCCATTATTCTGCATGTCAAAGTTTATTACTCCATGTAGTGAAAGGATATGCAACACAATTGATAGGCTAAATATGCCTACAAGCGACAGACTTCAACTTAAGCTGATAAATGAGTTGTCAATGTTACGCTTCTTCAATGACAGTAATCAGAATGCAGCAATATTCATTAATAGCAACAATACTGGCAGTCTTATATTAATAATAAAAAGCACCGGTGTCAAACAGCATATTTGCTCTGTGAAAAGAACACATCATACAGCCTTGCGTAACTGTGACGCAGGAAAAATAAACGTCACCCCAAAGTGCCTGTAGACTCCTGTGACTTCAAACTCTCAACGACAACAGCTGCATTCTTATAAGAGTACACCAAATAACTCATTGACTGTGTCAGAGAAAGCAAAATGTTCTTCAACTTAACCTATTCTGGCCTGCAATGTCAAATGCCTAAAAGTGTTCCAGACTTATGCTTACAACATAGCTGGTTGAATGTAACGTTTTATATGCTTGATATTGGATCTACAATTTACCTCTTGAGTGCGGGGTTGTTCAAGTTCATAACAGTTCTCTTTACAGAAGCCACAGATTTCATAGGGACTTTCACACCCCAGGAACAGCTTCTTGGCCATGTTTTCCCACAACCGCCAAACAGGATTAGTAACTGTCAGCATGAAATCTCCAATAGCAAATTAGTTTGTTTTTGAAGTCTTGACATACTTCTACCGGCTCTCAGCCGGGGCAACTGATCTTGCCTCGATCAGATGATTGTATTATTCCTAAAGTTTCGCGTGGTCTTAATACACAGCTACCACATCCGTAGTTTCCATGTGAGGCGGCAATCTTGACTCAAATACCTCTGATCGCTTACACGTGAGTGTTTCATATCGCACCTCTGCGAGAAAACTGTCACAACTAAGAAAAAAAAATCGAACTTCGAGTTATAACCACATAAAAATGCAGAACATACTTGTCCTTGATGTGGACAGGTGTTATAAGCCTAACTTCATAAATGACCACTGTATAGTGCTGGTGTGGTTTATCCTGCCACCCGTACGCAGCTGGTTGTGCAGCAACAGTGACACTGCTGACGAACGACTGTAACAATTCGTTGTGTGCAAAGTGAAGCAAGAAACGTTACACAACTTGAAAAGCGCCATTTTGTGGAATGATGAACGTGAGTACATAGTTTTCATTATGCAGGAAAAGTGTTACATTTTGAGTTGTGACATATTAAATAAATAAGCAGTAATGCCATTCAAATTACAAGTGTCACATTTCGAAATGTGTCAGTTTTCTAGCTTCGAGGTAACATACACATTACAAATTAACGTTCTACAAAAACATTGCACTTTTACTTGAGGCACCTTTCTTCACTAAAGTATGTCATCTTGTCCAGTGTAAACTCGTGATTTATCAAGAAGCGACACTTTCTTAAATAAGAAACATTAGATAAAACTGTGTAAGGATTTAGGTAGTGAAGCTGATTTCTTTGGTGGGACGTTTCCCAATAAAAAATTTAATTCCGTATTGAGTTATCCAATCGTGAATAAGTGATTTAACAGGATTATTTTAAAATAAATTAGGGTCGCAATAATGGTACGTTGAACATAATCAACACTTTGTAATAGCCAACCTCACAGAAGAACAGAAGTAAGCCAATCCTTATTAATGATAATTGATGTTGAATCATATTATTTTTTGTCAACAAATTTTCAATTAAATGCAAGTTGTACACTATTTATGTCTCCAAAAAAATAGCATCATGTACAGTACAAATCATAAAAAAATTATTATAAATTTAAGTGAAAAACATTACTTCATTCTTGGAAAACAGAACCCATAGTTGTATATCACTTCCTTAATAAGAAGTAATGTTGGAAAAATATTATTTCACGTCACTCTCCCCGCAAAATAATGTACGCCTCCCCCCTTTCACTAAAATAAAGGTCACTCAGGCTATTTCTTTGGCATTGTTTACATCATTGCGAGCTTTTGCATCTTGAATACAAGATTCGACAAGTCTCTCACAGAGAACTTCCGCATCCTTGAGCATTTCCACCCCATTGGCGTGCCTGGTGATAATAATAATCGCGAAACTAAATGTTTTCCCAAAGAAAATTTGTCTGAGTTCAAGTCATTGCAAACTAGCTTAGCCTGAAATAAATATTAAACTAATTTTAAAGATACATTTTTTAAGATTTTCTTTGCTCCACAACAATATTTCTTGCGGTAAATTAAAGCAAGATTCGTTAGCAGTAAGTTAAACAAGCTCAAATATCAAGGATTCTTTGTTGTAACAAAAGCGTTTTTGTTGTGTGTAAACAATGGTAAAGGGATACAATTTACTTAAATTAGGTCATATCACTGTTGGTACAGATCTAGTAGAACACAATATTTTTGTGTAACAAATATTGCAAAATGCAATACGACAACATGGCTATAAGAATTTAAATTTCCCAATAGACATTTACAACTGTATATTTTAAATCTCAAAAGAATCTGTTTCGCGCATGTAGGCACCAGTGATAATAATGTCCTTTACAATTGCTTACAGCCGAGCTCGGAAAGCGTATATATGCCTGTCAACGAGCGAAAGGAAAATCTCAATGAACAAGTTTCCAGGTTTCATAGTTCACACTACCATGGATAACAACTTGCCCCTATCGCGGGATAGGAAACTGGAAATGGCAGTGTTGTTGGGACATGGCGAGTAAAATTCAGTTTACAGAACACAGAGTGAAAAAATAGATAGAATGAAGATTCAGGAAGTAGAGGAAGTGGAAACTTAAAGCAACCTGTTTGTAAGTGTCGAAGATCGTACGAAAGAAATGCAAAGAAAACAAATTGAAACCATAGAGATAATGCATAGGAAAGAAATAGAGAGAACACCGACGAAAGAAGTGGAGACAATGGAAACTACAGTATGAAGAAATACAGAGAATAGAGGCAAAATAAAATAGAATAGAAGATAGTGAAAACAGGTACGAAAGGCAACTTAAAGAAATGGAGAGAATACAAACTGAATATGTACAAGAGACGAAAGATGTTAAGAGTTATCATGTTTTTGAGGCTGAAGATTTCAAAACATTCTTCAATCTGTAGAATATGCATGCTGAAAAAATTGACGATCTCGGGTAATTACAGTACTTTTCCCCTATTAATTGACTGTATTGGAGAAGAAGCTTAAAATAACGCAGAGAAAGAAGAGACAAATATCGGTTAAGAAGTTATCTAAGAAGATAATACTACGTAGGGGTTCTGGAAACCTGCAATGATTGGTAGTGTTAGGGAAATCAGGCTTCTTCCGCTTACCGTAAGACGCTCCCTATCTTTCTTATTCTTCTAATGGAGAAAATGAAAATGAGGACAATAATTATGTTGTAAAATACCCTGATTTTTACATTAATATAGAGATGTATAGCCAGGCTACTTACACAAAGGGTAGAATATTTCAGTCATCCTCAGATTCTGATACATCCTCACAGTCTTCATCTAAATATCTCATGCATGTTTCTTTGAATAACAATTTCTGTATATAATGTTCCTCTGAATGGCATTACTTTGAATTATGTTTTTCTGAATGATTTTCCACAAAATAATGTTGCTGTGAATAATATTCCTCAGAATAAAGTTCCTGTGAATAATGTTCTTCTGAATGATGATGATTCGAATAACCTTGTTGTGAGCAAAGTGTGCTGTTTTCGTGTTGTATAGTTATTTGTTGTGTAAATTTCATAATGTTTCCATTTCACTTCGTAGTCTTTAAAACTCGCTAGGTAACACTAATTGAGGACCAAAACATCAAACAATTTTGCTGTTTTTCAGATTTTGGAATAAGTAATTGTAATTAATGTAATAATGTATATAATTGAAACTAGTAATTAAAGTGTTACCACCAAGTACAGCAAAAGAATATTTTTATAAGGTGTTTATGTTGGCAACTAAGTAGAAATAAGAAACACATTTTTATTTACTTGTACATATTTTTTCTAAGCTCAAACATTTTTATAGTAAGTTTGTTCATTCACAGTTACGCGTATCATATTTTAAATTATATGCTTTGTTGTGGCAAGAAAGGAGACACAACTCTAAACACTTTGCAGTTAACTTAAAAACTTTGTTTAATAAAAGTAAACATTAAATTTAAACCAGAACACTGTTACGTGATTTGTTATTGAATATTCGATTTTTTAAAATTTTATGTAAGTTTCTCAGTTCTACCAATTTCTCACAACGGCAGTTTATATTGTAACTATTCCTTAAACGCCTCTCCTGAAAAAGAAGTGTTTTTGAGTTGTGACAGTTTTCTCGCATATGTGCGATATGGTGTAATTCCTAGGCTGATATGTACAGTATGGTTAATCAGCAACTTGATAAGGGGCAACGTACATCTCTAGTCTTGTTGATGCCTATTACAGTGTAATTCTCAAAGACACCGTTCTGCGTTTGATCTGGTTAGACTGTGGGTGTCGAACTGAACATGTAGTAGGGATAGTATCTAATGCACATGTGTCTGCCAATGTTCTCTAGTTAACGGTGAGCCTTAGTCTGAGAACAGTATGGCTAGATTTCCAACTTATACGATAAAATTAACTAGATCAACTAAAATGTTGGCTTCTATGGTAACTATAGCATGTAATTTTGTGAATATTGTGAAAATATTAATTATAGCAAAGATATATCAGTAGATAGGAATAGGGGGTTCGTTTTGGTGGGGCGTGGGGCCGGTGCCCGGTGCCTCGTCCGCCATCTTGGATTTTCCCTCAAAATTCCCCTTTTTCCTTCAAAATCGGCTCATTTTGACTCAAAATTTCCCTTTTTCCCTCAAAATTTCCCAAATTTTCCTCCTACCACCGAGTCATTGACCCAAAATCGACCTTGACCCTCTGGCTGCTTAAAGCGGCAAACTGAATCAATTTCGCGAGTCAGCTCGAGGCTGTCACAGGGAGCCGTGCCATTTTGTCGACGCGGCCATCTTGTCTTCAGGAAGGTCATGCTCTATCATTCCTTCTGGGAATTGGTCTAGAACATTCGTCATGGCAGTCGCCATCTTGTATTCTAGATTTAAATGACTAGAATATTCTTATTATTTTGTTATATCATTCTAATGGTGGTCATGATCTTGTCTAGAATATTACTTTTTCATGCCCTATCATTCTGGGGACGATCGCCATTTTGTCTTCTGGAAGGTCATGCTCTATCATTCCTTCTGGGAATTGGTCTAGAATATTAGTTAGGCCATGGCAGTCGCCATCTTGTATTCTAGATTTAAATGACTAGAATATTCTTATTATTTTGATATATCATTCTAATGGCGGTCGTCATCTTGTCTAGCTTATTTCTTTTTCATGCTCTATCATTCTGGGGACGATTGCCATCTTGTATTCTGGAAGGTCATGCTCTATCATTCCTTCTGA